>BMAO01007215.1:0-48738 GCA_019973975.1 Trichonephila clavata
TTCTTTGCGCAATTTAGATTCTGAAGTTTTTCTTTATTGCTCAACAGAGACGTTTATCCATTGGGCGCTTGGGGAGGGCGCCCAGGGGCCCAGAGCCCGGAGGGTCCCAGAAGGGTCCGGATAAGATGGACTGAATCATATTTTCTGGTTATAAATTTCGATCCTCCAATGCCAAGGGAGACTGTGGATCTTCTGCGCTCAGGGCCCGAAATGAGCTTAAATCGGCACTGTTGCTTAAATCTGTCACCATAATAGTAATCTAAGTGTAAGACAACACATTAAAGGATGTTTTTACTGAAAACACTATATGCGAAATTATTGAAAAATTAGGAAAAAAAAAATGATATTCTATTAGAGTATAAAGTCTCTGATCAAACAATCTGTTGCAGAAAGCTTTTCTCGTAAACATTTTTCTTATTTAATCTACGAATAGATTTATTATTTATTAACGTTACTCTGAGAAACTACACGAGGGCTGTTGACGACGGAGCTCGTAGTTTTGTACCACGGGCAAGTGACAAGGATAACATCTGAGCTGGCAACCCACTCTCCAAACCGCCACATCACACCAACACGAAAACTTTGAGTCTCGACAGATTTAACATGCATCACCCCTTCACACATAATTATATAGCAAATTTTACTGAAAAAATTTTGGTTTAAACATAATTTTAAAAACCAATACAATAGAATTCGGAACTATAATTACTCATCATAAATAAATCCGCTAATTATCTTATTATTATTTGTAAATAAATATAATTTTTTTGCTATGAAATATTGAAAGAAGTTCAGATGTGTACATTTCCCCTAAAATAAGATTTATGGGGAAAATTTTCTTATTTTAAAGAACTAAATAATATATATTTTATTTACTCATTTTACTTTTTCTGAATTAGGAAAAAAAACTTTTGTTTCGTTTTGAAAGATCTATATGTGAATAACTTGAGAAAATTGAATACTATAAAAGGAAGAAACTTATGATCTGCCTCCTTTTTTCTAGAAGTTTGCAATGAGACATCAAATCGAATGTAGATTTTATTTAGAGATAAGTTATAAATTCAGAAGTGGGACTTCGGTAAATTTTTAACAGAATTTATAAATCTTTCTAAATAAATTAAAATTATTCTAAAAAGATCATAAAAAAGTTTTCTAAAAAATAATATTAGAATGATTTTTCAAAATTTTATGACATAATTTGTGATAGTTAGAAGCCGAAAATAATTTTATAACCCGTTAAAAAATTACCTTTAATGCAAATACATCAAATACACTTAAGAGTATAAAGTTTTCTTTGTAACAGCATAGTAATTACAATGTTGATTTTTGACAGATATGAAACGCTCGTGGGACGAAACTGTAATTAATTTAACTCGGTGATTAATAAAAAAATGTGTAATTCATCAAATTTTACATTTACTTTGTTTTATTCATAGTGCAATAAACTCATTAAGAAGCTATTAACATGTAACTTACCTTATTTTAAAACCAAACGGAGTTCACAAACTTAATAAAATACATAACTTATTATACAATATTTAAAGCAATCTGTTACGCGTATCATGGGGTGCTTGACTCGTAAAAATGGATGGATAGCAAGGATTGATTATCAAGGGTTTAACTACATGAAAAAATGTAAAAGTTATAATTAATATATTGAACATTTTTACTGTCCATATGCTGTTTATCATGGAACGAGAGTATATCTGGCTTACTGCAATTTAAAGTTTTTAATTACCAAGGCAGATGTAGGGATCTTTCTAAGTCTCAAGGTTATGTTAGTTAATGTACAACTGAGAGAGAGAATCAGGCAGCGCGCTTATTTTGTTAAAATCTGATAAAACTGATAGGGATAAAGCATTTAAAAAAGCTTTAATTAATTATATTGTTTCTTAAATTGACGTGATTTTATAAAAGTTTAGCGACTACGTTTCTCCGAGCAAGCCCCTCTTCATTTTTAAAGTTGTTTATGAAAATACGTTAAGAACTTAAATAAAATGCTTCTTTAATTTTAAAGCAATACTTTTCTTAAATGCAATCGAGAGTGGAGACAATGAAAGTTTAACATTGAGATTTATGCCGTGAGAAGTAGATACATTTGCTCTTATAGTAGTTAACGCTGATTTAACTTTAATAATCTGGATTTTGAGTGAGTGAGTGATTTTGGGGTTTATTGGCGCAAGAGCCGATTTCGGCTCTACTACGCCAAACATTTGTTTAATATCTGTGGTCTAGACGGGAAGAGAACGAAAGAATGAATTGAATGACAAGAAAGAGGGTCGAAAAATAGAGAAGGATCACTAGGGTACCCCGGGTTCGTGAAGCCCGTGTTTACCAAAGACAGTAAACCCCGTGGGAAAAGGAAAAGATCACTAGGCACCTCGGGATTGTGATACCCGTACTCACCTAAAGAAGGTGAGCCCCCTGAGGGGTAATAATCTGGATTTAAGGAGAAATTGTCGATAATGGGCACAGGGATTATCAGTGATGTGAATTAATGTAGTTTCCACTTGCCTTTATTGCTTCCTTTTTAAAAATATTTGTTATTCTATTTACTTAAAGTCGAGGCTTAGTTTCGTTGCATGCCTTGAGCAATGAATTTTATAATTATTTCAATTATGAAATTCAAAATGAACTACTGAAAAGGGAAAAAAATATATAATATTTAGCTTTTTTCTGATGTGTGCTTAACTTAACGAACTTTTAGATTTATAGTTACTTCCTAAAAAAGTTTTGTGACATGTCACACATAATGTTTTCTTTTAAAAACGCAAAATATTTCTTAAAGATATATTTACTAAATATACAAAAAATTACAATTTTTTAAAAAAGTTCTTATTAGCCTTGGATGGTAAAAATATCAGTTCTAATGAAAAATTAACGTGTATACTTAATTCCATTAGAGAAATAACATAAGTATTGATGCAGCGCTACAATTACTTCATTAATTAACATATTATGTCTTACGCAGGTTCGATTAATTTCACTTATGTCTGCATCATATTAGTGGTTAGTACTTTAAAACTCAATTAATAAAACAATGAATTAAATTCGTTTATTATGTTTAAAACATTACTAAGTTAAAAATAATTACACTATTCAATTTTTAGAATAAGAATACAGCAACATTCCACTTATCTGAAACGGAGGCATGGAGCTGGGTGGTACTTGGACGGCCTAAATTCAACTCTCTTAATCTGAAATCATGGTAATCGGTCTTCTGCTAATCTGTAAAATCTCTCTCTAAATCTCTGTAAATCTGTGTAAAATCTGCGTAATATCTGCCGAGAAATGTCCCGGTTCCTCCTTTTAAGTGGAGGCAAATTACCCCCTTTTTCATCCGCACGCACTTTGGTCCTGCCTAACCATTGGTCAGGAACCAAGCGCAGAGTCACAAATTTCGCGACGACTCTTCCAAATTATGAGTTCATTCAACTTTGCTGACCAGCCGTTGTGACCCCCTCCACTAAGGAATGCGACAACATCCTGTCAACAAGAAACAAGGGGAATACACACAAATTGCATGTGTCTTAGGGACCATCTTAAAACCCGATCAGCATCTAAGCCTTCCAGCCTCCAAGCCACCCATCACTCCTCCCCCTTTCAGACTCACAAACACCTGGAAAGAGAGAAAAAAATAACACATATTTTGCAGTAGACATACAAAACTGAAATGGGAGTGATTAAATGACAATAGTAATAGTCCAACAGCGAGCCGGAAATGGATCTTCTTGACACGATGAAATCTTGGAAAAACAACTGCAGGAGAGGAAGAAAAAAAAAAACTGGAGGGGGAATCCTTGATCCCGACGATTGAGCCTTTTAGTGCCAAGTGCAGTAGGAAGTCTGTTGTGAAGGTGAAGAAATAACGACAATTATGTCCTGTCATTTGACGAATTGAAGAGGGGTGAAAAACACCACCCTGGAAGAATGTAGCCGCCCTAATGGGTAGCCTATTGTTGAATTCTCTTATTGACTTCGCGGCATTGTAGAAACCTTTAAACGTTTGTCTCCTCTGCTCCCTTGTGTTGGAGGTCGTCAATCTTGACAGCTCCCGAACCTGATGAATGTGGCTGGCCTGTCATCCTGACGCCATGGCGAAGGGGAAAATTTTCCTTTCCTGTTGTCCGTGAGTTGCATTCCAGCTCGACCTTAATGAAAAAAATACTCCCAAAAGAGATTATAATAAGTACGGAAATGTTCTACACACACAACACGTGAACTCATTATTTTCCATTTCACTTTCTCCCTCCCCACTAACTTCTTGACGGGCCGGGACTTTCGTTTGAATACCACACCGACCATCCCCTGCCTCCGTTTCTGCCAAACAAATGTAGTACAATAGAACGTCTTGTAAAGAAAAAAAAATTCATAAAATTCGAATTTTGAGATGAGATCTGGGCTACCGCATAATTTACACAAAAGAATTGCACTCACGAAAACATTGTAACTGTATAATTGTGTACATAACACAGCAGTGATTAATATGTAATATAAATAAAACAAGTGATATATATATAAAGATACAAGAAGTAAATACTTAAAAAATTGATTGTGACACAGATTTTGGCGCGACATATATGCATAGTAAAATGGGTAAAACAACATTTCCGATGTCTGGCATGAAAGTTAAACAGATATTTTGTATAATTATGCCAACTCCTCCTTCTCACTGATCATCGCAGAACGACATGATGAAGAAAATTATTATTATTTATGAGTATAATGCAAAAAACAGAAAATCATCACAACATTGCATCACCTAACATCGAAATTCGACATGATAACAATATGGCATGATTACATAAGAAATTGCAACGTACACCAAAGTCAATGAGCATAAGGAATTATAAATTCACCCTGAGCCTTGAGTACTAATTAAATTAAGCATGCATTTGAAATACAACGTACAACAAAACCAATAGCATAAAGGAATGACAAATTCACCATGAGAATTGCGTACGAATAGTATAACTTAGGCGTGCATTTTCCTTATTACAAAACGATGAATATGCATGTGATCAGGATGCAAACCCAAGGTTAAGAAACAAAAAAATTTATTACTAAAAGTAGACGAGATTATTAAAATTGTGGCCATTAATAAAAATGGATTTTAAGTCTATATATAAAAAAATAGAAGGCGAGAAAAAAAAAACGAAACACTTCACTCTAACCTTTGAGTGCTATAATTGTGCACTGAACAGAGCGATTCGCATGTCATCAACACCAGACACAAAAAAAATTTGCTCAATAATAAAATTATTAATTCCCATCACTATAACTAATTCACCAAAATCGACTATCGGCAACTCGAATACTGACTCTCAAACAACATAGCCATAAACCTTATAACCAATACGATCCGCTAACAATTAACTAACGCTACAAACAGATAACTATCTCTCAAAAACAGAACTAACTCGACAACTGAAACTCTAATTCTCAATCATTTCTACTAAATCACTTAACTAATACCTGAATAATCATATTAATTCACAAACTCATAAAACAATTCTCTGTATCTCTTCTTCCAATACTTCGTTAAACATAACTTCCGTAAATAATTCACATAACCCGCTAGATTCTAATACAACTATAATGACAACAATTTCCTGTACCTTTTTAACAATTCGATAAACATAACTTCCGGAAATAATTCGCATCAGTATTCAAATATATCACGAACAATCTTAACTCAATTGTAATCAACACTCTTCACATAATGAAATTCAACTTATAAAAAAAAATTTCATGCTCTAACCCACTAAGTATTCAAAACAATTCCATAAGTACAGAATGAACACAAGACTTATCTACCTCAATACTAAATAATATGACCAAGAATTTTCATAAAAAAAATTATTATGAACCAAAAACACGAAATCAAAACTAACTTCACTTAATCAATCAACACTTATACCGAGTGGTACATCATGGAGGGAGAGAGAAAAATTCATAAATCGACAAAACCGAAAGAAAAAAAACTGAATACCTAATTTATGGACAATTCAAACTCAACTACTCAAAAACATTCTAAAACGAGAGTACAAGAACACAATACTAGTAACTATACTTTAAACATATCATAGAAATTCCTTTAGTGTGAATAAAATTTTACTAGTGCGATGGCCAACACAGAATAAAACAAACAACCATCTCGAATATTATCAAAATTCATAAAACACAATTGTAATTAAGAATAATAATGGCAAAATAGCTACTTTCTTGTACACTATCATAAGGTACTGGCGAAAACAATAAAAGTTCAGAAATAAACATAAATGATAATACATCCACAATAAGTATTCAATAAGTAGGTTGCAAGAAACAAGAAAAACATATATTTGATTATAATAACATGATAAAACCAACGTTTAATAGCTCAAAATTTAATACTTCTAAGCAACAATGAAATTCACAAGAGATAATGTATAAATGAAACACAATAACAAAATACGTAGAATGAGCATACTAAAAAAAACACATGGAGCATGTGTGGGACTACACACATAGCTAAAATAGTAATTCACTGATTTATGAGTTATACAAGAGACCTTTCTCTATATTTCCTGACTTATTGTAGACATGTACCTTGTGTCCACAGTATATATTTTGAAATAACATACATGCAAAAGCATATGAGTGACAAAAACAAATTTTAAAAAAAACATCAATGTATATAATATTGATATTTATACAAGTACCAACATAATAAAATACAATTAATTCTCATTGATACAAAATGTTTCCAACCTTTCATCTGCCGAGGAAAATAAAAATTATACTTGCGAGGAAAAAAAATAATTTGCTTTAAAGTTAACGCCAATGTATTCAACATTACAACAATCTTAAATTTATTATACATTCGAACACAACACATTAGCGATTGCCCAAATTCATCTAAAAAATTCACGCGTGAACTAAAGAGGGAAAAAAAAATTTCCTCGAATCCTGGTCACGGCACCAGATGATGCAGCGCTACAATTACTTCATTAATTTAACATATTATGTCTTACGCAGGTTCGATTAATTTCACTTATGTCTGCATCATATTAGTGGTTAGTACTTTAAAACTCAATTAATAAAACAATGAAATTAAATTCGTTTATTATGTTTAAAACATTACTAAGTTAAAATAATTACACTATTCAATTTTTAGAATAAGAATACAGCAACATTCCACTTATCTGAAACGGAGGCATGGAGCTGGGTGGTACTTGGACGGCCTAAATTCAACTCTCTTAATCTGAAATCATGGTAATCGGTCTTCTGCTAATCTGTAAAATCTCTCTCTAAATCTCTGTAAATCTGTGTAAAATCTGCGTAATATCTGCCGAGAAATGTCCCGGTTCCTCCTTTTAAGTGGAGGCAAATTACCCCCTTTTTCATCCGCACGCACTTTGGTCCTGCCTAACCATTGGTCAGGAACCAAGCGCAGAGTCACAAATTTCGCGACGACTCTTCCAAATTATGAGTTCATTCAACTTTGCTGACCAGCCGTTGTGACCCCCTCCACTAAGGAATGCGACAACATCCTGTCAACAAGAAACAAGGGGAATACACACAAATTGCATGTGTCTTAGGGACCATCTTAAAACCCGATCAGCATCTAAGCCTTCCAGCCTCCAAGCCACCCATCAGTATGAAAAGACGTTTTAAGTACAGATTCAGTGGCTCATACAAGGTCGGGGGTGTCCTCTGGTCCGGAACCCCCATCGCCCTTGATTTTTTTCCCCGATTGATTATAATTCCCTATGTATATTGTACGTAAAATTTAATTAAGTATTTGATATTAATAATTAATTTTATTAATCAATGCTAATTATTCTTTAATAATTTATTTTTTGCAGTTTTTTTTTTTTTTTGTTCCCGACAATTGACCAAATCAAAAGAATATGTTTAGTGACGTATTGGGGTATAATAGTAGTGATACTAATTATTAGTGACGTATTGGGTTGATTTTCGACCCTGGATCCCCCTTCTCCCTTGAAAAATTAAAAATTCCTGTATGCGCCTCTGTACAGAGTACATGTAAAACAACATTAAAAAACCCATACTCAATACTTGCTAAATGTTTGGCTGCTACTGACCATCTATTTGACACTGTTTTGTTGACGAATTAAATAATTAAGCAAAAATATCCTAAGAAAAAGGATTTCATCCTTCAAAATCTGAATCAATTTACAGGTTTTTTATTCTTGCATTAAATAAAACACACGCATGTGGATTTTTTTGGAAATTTACTTGTAACCCTTCAATACAATTTGAAAGAAAAAGCAAGTTATTTGACTTTTCTCCTCTAATGACAACATTTAAAGCAAAGTTCATTTTTCTTCTCCGTCTGGCAGATAAAGTGAAAGATGTGCAAGGACTGCGTCATTATCATATGCATGAACGTTTCTTCCCCCCAAGACATTGATGTTAAACATTGTAACAAATTGCTTTCCTTATCTCTTGAATGAATCTTGGCACAATGCGCACATTTTTTCAAGGTGCTCAAGATTTTTTTTAGTCAACAGTCCTCCGTTTTTCTCTTCTTGCGTTCATATTCTTAAAATAACGCGCAGCCAACGTTAACAACCGAGTGCGTGAAATCGCAAAGACACTGCTGAGACTAAAATTGGGTTTTTTGATTTAGGGCCACTTTATCAAACGCATCGACCTGTGACAAATAAAGCGGAGATGTATGGTAGGGCAAGATGTCAAGAAAACTTCCATTACTTGTTGCATGATAAATAAGCTCAGCTGATAATGTTAATTAATGGCTTTCAAAATCATAGGCTGGATTTTTCATTACGTTGCAGAATAAATTTAGTGGAGATAAATAGTATGACCTTTCCAGTTTTAATTGGCTTGTGTGCCATCAAAAAATCATTTTATCTAAGGAGTAGAAATAAAACTCACAAATCTATTAATTTTGTAACCTTAAATTATAGGTGTATCTTGTTAGTATTCTGCGATTATGTTGAAATGGGACTATCAAAAAAGAAATTATTTTTTTTATATATTTGAATCAAAGGGAGGAAATATGATATATGGGTTCGCACTTAAAATTATCAATTCATTTTTTCCTGTTCTTGAAATTCCTTTCATTTGAGTAAATTTATTTATTAAAATTAACACGATAAATTGCTTTTAGATATAGATAGCAAATAAATATTAAATTATTAAATATAATGTGTAAAATATTTAATATTTTGGGAAGCTAGCATGGGGAAGGGGATACTAATTTTTTTTTAATATCTTACTATTCATGGAGTTGAAATTTTAAAGTTAAAAGCAAATCTACAAATATTATCATTGGCGATAATTTGTTAAACCAAAACATAATATTTTAAAATTCCATACTTTTCTCTAATTACTTAAAACCTTTATAGTAATATCCAGCTATTTAAACACTACCAATATTATTTGATATATTTCGCATGTGTTATTCTAAGACTACCCGTTAAATTTTATATTTATTTTTAGATAAGCATTTTTCATTTATTCCAAAGAATATGCAAAGAATATGAAAATTAAAACTGAGGTTAACAATCTTATTGAATATGTAAATTAATACAAATTAATTTGAAGAAATTCAACTAAATTTCTTTACCAAATTCATCACATCTTCAAATTTTTGTTTCAATAATAACCAAGTTTTCTACTTTTTAAGTGACACGAATATTCAAAATAAATAAATAAATACTTTCAAGAGTACTTACATAATTATAAGAGAAAAATATATTATATCATTTGCGCATAATATATTTGTGAGCCTATAGCTTATTTTAAGAAATCGTCGATTTTTAAATAAAACTATGTATTGAAGCTTCTATTACGGGACAAAAATCATTTACAAATAAGTATTTCTTAAAAAGGTGTTTTTTCTTACATTTGTAGAAAATTTTTATTCATGTTTTTGCTATTAATTTATCCATTAAATAGTACTAAATATTTTAGTGTATAATAGTGTTTTCCTTCAGTTTCTTTGGATTAATCCAAACATTAGCGAGAAAGAAGAAACTCAATCTAAAAGGGGGTTAAAAGTAAAATACATAATTGACTAATTGTTTGCTTATTACCATCTACTTCGAAGCAACGCGAGGGCTTTTTGCAATGCGCATCATAATTAGGAATCACAGTCGAGAGACGACATCTGTGTGAACTGGTCTTCGCTTTTATAACTTCCACACCACGCTAAGGGATGGAATCTGAGCCTCTATACATTTAATAAGAGTCAGCCCCTCTACACGATGGGTTTTCGGGAGAGTCAGAATTCGAACCGAAAAAGAATTAGTAATGAGCCTATTTGATAGCTTTGGTATTTTTAAAATCTAGCAATGGAAGGAAAACGCATGAACTGAATTTTTACAATGCTTTGGACTATTCTTATTAATATGTTTGCTTTTTTATATGTAAATATAAAATTCAATAAGCAAAGTGTTTATATTTTATTATGTGGGAGGTTTTCGTGGCGTATAACAAATGCTCTGAATAGCATGCTTTTAATTAAAATTAAACCAATTTTACAGGTGCTTTTGACACTTTTTTTTAAAAAAAATAGTAATACTGTAAAAATACTTAACAAGAGTAATATATATTTCTCAGTTTTGACAATGGCAACAGAACATTGCCAAATTTGATGAAATGATAAAAGTTTCATAACATTTTGTTAATATAAAGAGGAAAAAAATGTTAACTACCCTATTCCAAAAAATATTTTAACTAAATATTCTGCCGATGAGTTTTGAACAAAGATGTAGTATGTAGATTGAACTTTCGCAACCTTTGTGAATTTTTAAAAAAACTTTTACCTCTTATTCCCCCCCCCCCTCCAAAGTGCAACTCAATGCTTAGAAATAATTTTAAACTAATTTAGAAATATTTAAAGTATTATTTTCGTAGGATTATTCACAGAGTTTTAAAGTATTAATGAAAAATAGGAAAATATGAAATATTTAGATCCTTCATTTTAAAGATGTATTGTAAAAAATAATGGTAATAAGTAAAAATAAAAATAACATTTGTCTAATGGAATTATTTCATGCATTCATATTACTCGCTTTTAAATTAATGTAATTTACTTAGTTCAATCTCTTACTGAACAACATAACTGCTGTAAATTGAAATACAAATAAACATTGCTTCCGACACTTATTTCATTTATGTTTGCTACTAAGTAAATAATTGTGAAACTTTTGTACAAAAATAAAAAATAATCTTGTGAAAGTTTGCACTATGAAACAATGAAAGACATAAACTTAAGTTACATTAAAAAAATTATAAAAAGAGAGTAACAGGTCGCTTGACTAGCAGTTTATAATTTTAAAAAAACATTATTCTTCCGTGTTTTTGTTTTAATCATAATTTTTCAACAGACTCAAACCGTTTCAACTAAGATTGATTATCTGAATGATATGATTTTCTCTTTCTGAAATACTATCAATAGGCAGAAGAATTTTCTTTAAAAAAACAACTCTTGACTATTTTAAAGTTGTTTTTAAACAAAATAATAAAGAAAAGAAATGTCTTTTGGATTGTTCCATGACTTGCAAGGCAATAATTCAAACTGTTCACACTATCCGTCTGCTCATCAATCTTTGTATTAAGAGAGAAGTAATTGATCACCTTAATTAGCACGTGTCCTGCCTTTGAGATATTGAATAAAAGCAAAAGCAGGTCAGCTAAGAGGAGACGGCAAGGAGCAGCTGAAACTCGAGAGGTTATTTCACTTAAATGTCTTCAGTCGCATCTCCTGGTTTTCATTTTTCGTTTATTTATTTATATCACTTAACTTGGCAGACACGACTAGTGTTTTAACTCTATACAGCGATTAAGAAAGTAGTTAAATAGGAGTGGTAAAGGCCTAAGTTTGTAAATAAGTAAATAATTAAGTGATACGTGGTCTTATTAATTTATTAACACACTTAATTACTAAGTTACTAAATAATTCGCGGTTCCTATCAGGCAGTTAAAATAATGATAGGAAATTGATGGTTGATGTTCACAAAGCGGAAAAACTAGTTTCTTACCTGATCTTGAAAAAAAATTATCACTATTAATATTGCTCTATATTCTAAAATAATCAAGGGTCAAGAATAATCTAGGAACATTCTTGCCACTTTTTTTTCTCGTTGTAAAAATATTATGAATGTCAAGTGCTGCTAAAGTGATAACATTAGAATGTGACTGAGTAATTATTATGAAATAGTTCATTGTGATAGTAAAGATTGAAAGGGTTTATTTGTAAAACTACCAGCTGTTATTAAATTTTAAAAAGCGGAACAAACATGTACAATCATTTATTAAGTAAATACATAATACTTCTCATAAAAAAATTCATGTAGCTGTAAAACAGGGGAGGGAGAGGGCTTCTAAGGTGTTTATTTACATACTGTATATAAATTCAAGTTACTAAAATTTTAACGAAATGCAATATTAGATTGAAAACTTTATTAATTTTTTTGACGTTTTCGCTTTTTTATCAATAGCTATGGCTAGCGGATTAGAATGAGATGTAATTTTGTTTCAGTCATTGCTTAAGAATTACTCTAATCTTTTTGATAGAAATTATCTAAATATGCTTCGTGAAATAAATATAACGCATTTTAATAAAAAGCTTTTTTTTATTCATCTTTGTATGTGAAAGATGTGGAATTCATATGTTTAAATTACTATAAGACGAATTCCAAAACATGCATGCTCTAAAATTCAGAGTGCTTTGCTTTAGAAGTCTGGCATATTCTTCCGTCATTAAAGGGCATGTTCGAATAATTACAAAAACATGAATAATTGGGCGGCTCTAATATCAAGTAATTTATTCCTACAATAAGAGTATATATTAGAAAAAATAAATTTATATACTTAAAGATATGCTTATATCGAAACGATTTTTTTTAAAAATTATAATAAATGTGTATTTAATCTCTTAGTTCTTTAAAAAATAATAAAAGTTGTTGATAGTGAGAAAATCCATGTATTCGTTCACATCTGAGGATTACATTGAGCTATTTGTATACTTTTTAAATTACTCCATCTCACATTGTTTTTTTTTTTACTTTTATTTATTTATTTATCATTGTTGTTTTACTAACTACGCCATTTTGTACAGGAAACCTCATAGTATATTAAACTATCTCTGATTTTGCACTTGCGAGTTTCAGACAGACGTGTGAGTAGATGTAGAATTCATTATAAATAAACACAAAAAATAATCTAAAATGCAAATAAGCCATTAAACTATTTATTAATCAATTAGCTCAAATTATGAGGAGAAGATCAATGCGAATTACTCAGTTCTAAATATTTAAATTTTTACTTAACTGAGCTCTCCGAGTCTGATGCAGGTATCGGATACTTTTCTTCAATAATGGCCAATGAAAAATCTTAGAACAAATACATTAATTGAATCCGACTCCAAATGAAACTTTGTCTAATGGTTTTACTATAACTTTACTATCCCAACAAGCAAATGATTAGCGATACTGTCAAATCCTAGAATTGTGTGCTGTCCCTTTCAACTACATTTCCCATCATTTTATTTAATACTACACATTCGTGTACCACATTTCCTCTGTAAGAAGATGGGGGTTACACAACTTTAAAAAAATCTTATGAAAAAGCTCCAAGCTCGCTTAAGAGGGAAACCTCGTGAAATAGCCCGTTACAATTTTACATCATAAAAATATAATTCTGATAATAAGAATAAAAACGAAGCCCCACCCCCCTTCTTACTTACTAGAAGAGAATTTTCTTAAAGCTTAAATATTTCCTTGCTTATTGCTTGCACTAGAGTTACATACTTTAGCATACACATTAAAACATATATATTTTTTTATCCAGGGGTTAATACGCCATTTTGTACCATGGAACCTATGAGCTTAAGGGGAAAGCTAAGGATATTTCTCCCTTGTGAGAGGAAATTTCCCCTTTCATGGAGAGATCCCTCTCTTTATCAATATAAATATTATGAACATGTATTTAAACGGTTATACATATGTGTACATATATTATGCCTATTCATGTATCTAACAACAGTGTTACTTGATCGCTTTATTTACATATGCATAAAATAAAATGTGTGAAGGTGGCTAATTATATTTCTTGAAAAAAGAAAAAAAAAACTATCAACGCAATAAAAAATATGATTAAGCAGCTGTCATATGAGTGTCATTTTTAGCGTATTAAATAACATGTAAATCAACAAAAAAGATCTTGGAGCATTTAATATGTAAGAAATCTCAAGTAAAGAAAAAAAAAAGATTTTTTTTTTTCTTGAATGAAAATTTTTCGTGATAGTATTCTTGAAAAAAATAAAAAGAAACCAATGGAAATTAAATGTATACATTTTGTCAAGAAAAATAAAAATAAAATCTAATTATAGCTGTTTTTGAAAAAAAAAGAAAAGATTTGATCTATCTACCCAAGATCATGGAGGAGACCTAGAGTTAAGCTGAAATTTTTAAAATGAACGAAACTTGCTATTTATATGTTATTTTAGAAAAATAAATAATACACTCTGTAAAAAAAAAAAAAAAAAAAAAAAAAAAAAACGACGCACCAAGAACAAGTCGTCCAATGTAGACAAAAATTGGTGGGTAGAAAGATTATGTACATAATAGAAAATGATCGAAATTTCAGAAAAATTGAATGATTTATTTCATACTTAATTAAAAAGTAACTAGCTCAATAAGGTGTTGTGTGTGTGTGTGTGTGTGTGTGTGTGTGTGTGTGTGTGTGTGTGTGTGATCCATCTCTAGCCTAGATGTAAGCTGCCACACGACGTGACTAGAACGATAAAGCACCCTGATGGTCTCCTGCGGTATTTCTTGCCAGATTTGCTCCAATTGTAGGGCAAGGTCATCAAAGTTCCCTGGTAGATGCAGTTGCCTTCCTATCATATCCCAGACATGCTCGATTGGAGAGAGATCTGGCGACCTGGTTGGCCAAGGAAGTGTTGCTGTAAGACAGTTCATAGCAACACGTGCTGTATGTGGTCTGGCATTGTCTTGCGGGAAAATAAGGCCAGGGTACTGCAAAAGAAACGATAGCAAAACTGTTCTCAAAATGTCGTTGACATAAAGTTGTGCTGTAAGAATGCCTCTAAAGACGACCAAAGGGGTTCGACTGTCAAAAGAAATAGCAATCCAGATCATGACTCCCAGTTGAAGGCCTGTGTGGCGTGCAATAGTGAAAGCAGGATCGGCACGTTATCTTAGACGTCTCCAGACACGTCTTCGATGATCGTCAATACATAGTTGGGATTCGTCGCTAAACACTATACGTCCCCAGTCAGCAGGATTTCAACCTAATTAAGCCAAGCACCACTGTATTCTGACTCGATGGTGTGCAGGCATGAGTGGAAGGTGGCGTAGAGGTCGGCACAAGCGTAAATTTTGGTCTATCAGTCGTCTGTGTACGGTCGTGGTGGACACTCGTGAGCGGGTCACACGTCTGAAGGTTAATAAAGATGAATCAGGCGCTATGACAGCTGATCTAACAATCAATCTGTCCTCCCGAGCTGCTGTGACCATAGGTCGACCGATACGATCATGGCGCTGAAATATGCCATTGTCTACCCATTCTTGCCAGCATCTTCTAATGGCAGCATCGTTTTGACCCATATGACGAGCGATTCTCCGATTTGCCCAACCTGCCTCTTTCAATCTAATGATATGACCTCTTTCAAACTCTAAGAGTTGTTCGTAATGAGCTCGAAACAGGAGGCGAGGCATTTTTCAGTCGTTAAAAGGTATCCTAAATAAGAATGCAACAGAAATTTTGAGCATCAGATTGAGAATCGCTTCTTATAGACACCTGCTGAGTGCGCAGTTCCTGTGCTCTGTAGCCCACGCTATTCATTCATTGGACACCAGATTTTAATCATTTGCATGTTCGGTACAAATGTCTGTGCATACGAAATTTCATTACAATCGAGCAACTCCTTCTTGGTGCGTCGTTTATTTTGTTATAGAGTGTATTGAACGAAACTTGTGAACGCGCAAGAATGAAGAGGAGTACGAATTTCTTCAGTAAACAATAGCACTATCCTTCCTAACTTACTAATATGAGAGAATTGTATTAGTACAATAAGTATATACTTATTATGAATAGGAAATATATATATGAGTTAACTCCAAAGATTTATGTACAACCACGATTGTGCTCAAGATAGAATTGTAATTAAATAAATTAACTTTTTTTGTAAATGTAAATTGGCATAACATTTTAAAAAGGATAAATAAGACACCTTAGGTTTTTAAATCTAAAAATAAATAGTAATGCTGCCCAATTGACGTATCTGAAAAACATAATTAAAAAATAGAGTTTTAAGGCATCTACGGAGAAAAAAGTTTAAGTTATTTCTGTATTTAGATTATAACTTGTGAACTCTGTTTTATGAAGTGATTCGCTATATTTTTTTTGGACTTGTTGTTCAACTCATGCTAATATCTAATTTTAAAAAATTGAAATGTTTAATTAATTTGCGAACCAACCGTAAAACACACAATTTAGATGAGTTTTTATTCACATTCACGACAAATACATTTACTTTAAGCTAATTTAAAGTTTTCAGTGAGCTCAGTTTGAAAACCCTCATTTCCTTTGCCACCGTAAAATGCCACTTTTGTTCCATACCAAGCCTTTCCGTGCGGTGTAAGGTTTCAATTACCTATTTACGTTGTCACAAAAGTCATTAAGCTAATTATTTCCATAAGCACTTTCCACCTATCCATAAATTAGAAACGTGACAGAGAGAGAGAGAGAGAGCTGTGGTATAAGGATCTTGTATTTTTCGACTAATTGCATTTTTTATTTTCCACCTACATTAAAACCGCATTGGCTTTCATAATCTTCTCCAAACCATTGGAAACAAAATCCATTTTTTTTCAGCCGTGCACCATCCATTCAATTAGTATTCACAGAAAAGCGTGTCATTAGAGCTTTTAATAGCTGAAATGCGTGCAAAAGCGACACCTCAGAAAGTTCATTAAATTCAAGTGTATTTTTGTTTCCCTTGTGCTGTATGCTGTAGTCATTAACTTGGTCTGCTTTCAAAAGTCCGGATCCTCGTCGTCTATAATATACGTATTTAAGAATGAAGTTTTACGAGATGGCTTGCTAGTTAGCAATCAATTCTTTTAATTGAGTACCACTCTATAATCGATACTCGTTGGACAAGTTTGGCTCGTATATATCTATCATGCATCGCCTAATGTGATAGTGCATGAGACGGATAATAAATATATTTATTATTCATTGAATAATTCGAAATGAATGCATTAAAACTTTATGGTTTAGTGGGAAGAAATTAACTCGCAATAAGTCTGAAATAAGCAGCTGTTAATATAAGTATTGATTTAAAATGAACAATTCAGTATTGCTTAAATTATAAAAAATACCAAACAATTAGTACATTATTCTATTATTTAAAATATATCATTTACATAATGAACACTATTGGGTTATCAAATTTTCAAAATTCCTTTATTCGAGTGGAAGGCTAATGACCCTTAATTTAATTACAATTCAAGCCAATGTTATTAAAAGTATAAGTATGAAGAAAATTATGAATTTATAACGAAAAGTCATATACAAACATGGTTACTTTGTGGGGGTTGCCTATTTGGCACCCCTCTATCAACATCTTGCCTACCTAAAGGTGTGGGGGGGGGAACAAAACATCACCAGCAACTTCCATAATAACTATTATTTTATTTCTTTTCAAACACACTTAATCAATCACAAGTGAAGCTACAAAAGGAAACCCTAGGAGTGATATATAAAGCGAGCAATCTAATCTCAATGAATAACGCTAAGTAAACACGACTAAATGCACTAGACAAGGTGAACAAGTGCTAGTGATCCGATAACTAAATCTGATTCAATCTATCTTAGATCCTCAATCTAATAATTTAATATCTTAGCAACTACTTCCTTAACTCGCGCTATATTTGTGAAATACTCAATTAAATATTCTAATATTCTCACCGACGTATCACCGCAACAGCTCTCCGGTTCCTTCTATCTTGCCTCTACAAAACCTAGACTTTATATAGTGAAACTAATTTAAATATCAGGGTTTCTTCTTGAGAGGCTGTGAATTAACGCGAATGCTGGACCCAAAGTTTCCCCAAGAATATTAGTGAAATAATGACACGTATAGATCCGTCACAACTTTACGATAAGACCACTACGAAGATTTGAGCATTTATCTGTCGAAGAACAAGCTTCCGAAGCTTTCTTCAAAATATGTTGTGTGGCTGTGGTAGCCTAGTGGTCAAGGTATCGGATCATGGCAGGCATGTCATGAGTTCGAGCCCAGTACTACTAAAGACCCGCCGTGTAGGGGAGAAATGCACGTTAAATCTGTCGAGAGCTCAAACGTCCTCCCGTTGTTGTGGTGTGGTAGTTAGGAGAGGGGGTACCAGCTCAGGTGTCGTCCTCGTCACTTGACCATGGTTCAAAATTGCGAGGTTCGTCGCCAAAAGCCCCCGTGTAGTTGAACAATGCGACGTTAGTGTTCACTCACTCTCTCGAAGTATGTTACTGCCCGTGATGACCTGAACGTTGTCTTAAAGCTTCTCAATAGCCCAGAAGCTTTGGACAGCTCAAAAAAGTTTATTATAATAAATAATCTACAAATAAATCGGAAGAAATTCATGTTGCATAAAAAATATATATGAAGAGAAATTGAATCAATAATTTCGTTTTTACTTCATTTTGTGTTAATATTGTCATTGCTTGAATAAACAGAAGAAATTAAACTTTTTGTGAATATTTTGTAAATAGTAGATTATTTATCAGATAGCTTAAATTGGCTATTTTTGTTAATTGTCAGGCTTTCTGAAATTACGGCCGTTGATAATTAGGTATTACTTATTATTTACACATTTATCTGTACATTATTATATATACCGTATTATCTATGAATATATTACATTAATTTTTCAAATTTCTTCAGGCAGAAAAATACTACTTGGGGGGGGGGGGTAAAACTTTGCTTTGAATCACAATTTTGTGATAACTATGAATATAGTTTCTAAGATTAGACTCCATTGTCAACTTAAGACATAAAACGTTCACAGGTATGCCCCTGATTCGGATTTGGTTCCCAGTTTTGATTATATGATTTTTTTTCTATATTTTGATAATTTTGAAATATAAGTAACTTTTCTACAAAAGATCAAATCACGCGAGACATTTTTTTTCAACCCATGCTTTATCCTCCCTTTTTTTCTCTGAGTTCTAACCATAAAAAAGTCGAGAAAAAATGAATGTGTGCTACCAAAAGTTATACATATAAATATGGTTACTTTTCAAGAAAATCGTTCTTTGTTGTATCAGTGGAGGAGCTTTCCAATGACCTCTTCGAAGAATGTTTCTACCAGTGATATCATATGGACCTGAAAGCTGTTTTGAGGCTCGTCATTGGTCTGGATGATTTGTGGTTTCTAACCCCTCTTTAGTTTTGGGAAAAGATGAAAATCCCTTGGTGCAGTGTTGTTGCAACTTAACAGTTTCACTATATTCCAATAGCTTCTGAAGCTATATTTAAATGGGAGGTATTTGATCATCCGACATACTTCCCTTACTTAGCACCGAAGGATTTTCATCTCTTCCCTAAACTGAAGAACAGGTTAAAAGGGGGTCACTTCACGCAGCCTTTTCCCTATCTCCGTAATGTTAAAAATGACCAAATTTAAGGAACATTTTTGAAAAATTGACAAGTTGTACAGTCATGATTTTTTGTGTGTAGATTTATTGTATTGTTTTTATTATTTTAATGAGAGCATTTTTCAAAATTTTGATTAGTTTTTTTAAAAAAATTCATATGTGGAGTAACACGTCAAAATTATTAAAACGATGAAAATTCTTGTACATTTTAATCCATAAAATTTTTTGAATAATTTTTTTGACAAAATCTCTCATTAAAATATTTATTTGTATAGTGTTAACATATGTGCAAAGTTTCAAAGCTATAAATTAAGTAGATTTTTCAAAAATGTTCCTTTTGTGTTGAAATTTACTCTTTTGAGAAATAGTGATTTAAAGTAAAAATTTACTATTAACTAATACGTACCAGAACCACAACTTGGATTTCTGGTATCATATGCAAGATCATCTTCTTGTCTACATTTTAATTGTTTGTTTTTAGTTCTAGCTTCTTTGGTTCATTGTAAAACTGCCTATTTTGCTTTCTTTATATGCGCATGATCTACTTCTTCCAACGCTCGACATTTGTAAAATCCAGGGTTTCAATGTTTAATACATCTAAAACTTTTAATTTGGTAATGAAACCTTGATTATATAAAAATGTAGCTTCAAATACTATAGTTTTTTAAGTTCCTAATTGTATAAATACAGTTTTTGGAACTATAAATCAAATACAATTTAAGGTTTCATTGAAATTTTAAGTTTTACCGTGAAAGCACCTAAATAAAAGTTCAAGACTAGAGAAATCTCTAAATACTTTTTTAATGCAATTGCTAATTGCAATAGGTGAGTTGTGTTAAGCTTATATGTGTCACTTTTCAGTATGAACCTATTATATTCACATTACGAATCACCTCCCATGGGGCATAAGCCGTGTCGTATTTTCAAATCTGTGGAGAGTTTATGAAAAAAATATAGCCCAAATAGTTTGCATCATGACTGACAAGTTTTCTGAGTTGCTTCAAATAGCCACACGAAACATAGTATCTTTACAATTTGTCTATTACTGCATCTGTTAATCTATAACGACCTCCTAGGGATTTTTTGTCCACAAGATTTTTGCCTTTAAATTTTGATTTTAATGCCCTGTCATGTCTCCATCCTTTTCTCAACATGACCAACACATTCTAATGTTTTAATGTTGACATCTTTCTAAGGTTAAGATTCTAAAACTGCTTTGTATGCTTTAAAGTCCTCATCACCCAAATATTTTGTCGCAATTAGTAAATCGTAATTTGTGTATCGTAAATTGTGTCGTGCCTCTGAGCAATGGAAAATACAAAGTGCACCTTCAACTTTCATCCCCCTACTACTTCCGAAGTAATCTGCCGAACACTCAATGTTATGTACATTGTCGTTAAAATTACTTGAGTATTTCCTCTATAGTTTTTCGGCATCAACAACTTTCCCAGTGTTCACACTAACTGCTGTAATACCATTCAGAGAAACATGGCCCCTTTTTTGCCAAATGCCATAGACAAACACCGGTACAATAGGACTTGCATTATTAAATGATATCATTTCGACAGCAGTTATATATATAATACCATAGACTGGCTACTTTCTGTGTCGTGTTATTTAATGCCATGCATGAACTCGTAAAACCACTTTGGTGGACGTGACAATTCATAACTCAACAAAATATTTTCGCAGTTGCTTCTCTTTTCCAATAAAAATAATAGCATACGAAAGCCCAGTGTTTACTTCATATAATTTTGTATATTTTTTGATTAACTACTGTTTTAGTAAACCTGGTATTAAGAAATGTTTGAATAACATCACAAAAGTCACAACATGTCAACAACTTTAGAACTAAACTTTGGATTTGGAGACAAAAATTTATGCGAATACCTTGTTTTTTACATTTTATTTATAATAAATGTGGTTTCAAAGCACAAGAAAACAGTAGAATGTTCATTATTTCAAAAAAAAACTTTCAAATGAATCTAAAAGGAAACATACTCTTTATTTGACTTACCTAACTTAGCTTTTAAAGTTGAATTATTCATGTATAATTTGAATTCATTATTCTGACTTATGACGCATTTAATTTCTGGAAAGTTTGGGTTTTTTAACTTTGTTTCCAAACGTTTTATTATTAAACATAAACATGTTAAAAAAGGTTTTGATAGAAACAATGTTTCCAATAGCAGAAATTCGTAAAATATTTGAAGAGGTAAAAAACAACACGCGAGTTTCCAGAAAGTAAACAAACAGCTACAATTATTCACTTCACTTCTTTCCTGAACAAGTTACGGATCAAAATAAATCCTTTTAATCAATTTAAAATATTTGATGAGGCTGAAAAGTAGCAAGTGTGTTTTGTTTTGAAATGAAAGGGGCGTGGCAATCAGCTGGTTTTGGGTTTGACGGATGTAAACAAATTTTTAAAAAAATATTAAAAATACTTCTAATTCAACTAGAAAAAAAATTTAAATTGCAGTAGAAAGAGAAAGAGTGGTATTTTATTTTTCAATCAAAATTGAAAAATCGATTTTTGGATCGACTTTTGTGAAGTGACCCCCTTAGAGACCAAATCTTCCAGGTCAATGAGATGCTTCAAAGCAGCATTCATATAACATTACTGGTCACAACATTTTACGAGAGAACATCAAAAATCTCGTTCACCGATATAACAAATGCATAAAACATCAAATTGATTATGTTTGCATAGTGATAAATTCATATTCTTTTTTTCTTTTGTTTTTTGTGGTACATTGGAGGTTGAAAAAAATATCCCTCGTATTATGTACATCAAATAGCAATTTCTATCCTTATACTAAGCCTTTAGCTTTCATCAGTATGGAATTATTTACAAAAATTATCAACACATAAAAAATAACAGGAAATATAACTAAAAGGATTTACAACAGGTATTTATACATGCCGGGAAAATATTTAAAAATCCGTTCTTAGTTTACAAAAACAATAATACTTTTAATATTTAATAACAAAAAGGTAAAGAAAGAGTAAGCAAAAAAAAAAAAAAAGAAAAAAAAAGAATCAAATGAAGACAAAATTAGGATTTCAAAACACTATTAGCATCGTTTTTAGCTTCAAGCTCTTATTTATTGACTTACTGTCACAGTATTCATCGTATTTTTCTGTGGATGATTAATTGGAAACTATTATATCTCGATTGTCACAGACCAACAATTAATATTTCTTATCTTGACAGCTTTAATCCGTAATTTTTGTAAGTGTGATGATAGTTTTGGAAACATAATCAATTGATCTATAGTAACAGAACATTAAAAGAGAGTCTTACTTATATATATATATATATATATATATATATATATATATATATATAAGTATTGCTTAGATAAATACTAATACATTACTTTAATTCTAATATCAAGAAATATAAAATGAGATATATAATGCATTTTTTAAAAAGCTTTCAAAAATAAAATTGACAACTTAGTTAATTTTTTTTAAGTATAAAGAACACATTTTTTTTATAAATATGAAATACATCTAAGCTTCTAACTAATATAATGTTAGTTTTGACAAGCGGTATGTTTACATACGAAACCAATGTTAATTTTGAAATATAAGAGTCGTTCCTGCATAGAAACAAAACTATTTTTATTTTGGGTAGGAAAAGTCTAAAATTTTAAGTTTTTTGAAGGAAAAAGAAATTTACTTTTACAACTAACTTTTATAATCTCCTTTTTATATCATTACATTAATGCAGTAATGCAAAGTACTTTTTCAATTCCTACTATTAGCTCACACTCTGTATATTTATGTATATATATACAAGGGGTGATCAAATGAAAAGGTACGAAACGACACGGTGGGTACAAATATAGACTTTATTCAAAATATACACCATAGGCCTGAGCACAACGATCCCACTGATGAACAAGCCGCAGGATTCCTTGTTCCCAAAATTCCTGTGGCTGTGACGAGTCCCAGTCCTTCACAGTGTCCTTGAGTACGTCATCCGAGTTGAAGCGCTTTCCTTTCAGGTGTTTCTTCAGTGGACCAAACACATGGAAATCGCAGGGTGACATGTCCGGACTGTAGGACGGATGGTCCAACGTCTCCCATTGGAACTTGTCCAGATCCATTTGTGTGACTCTGGAGACGTGTGGACGCGCGTTATCATGGAGCAGAACCACACCCTCCGTGAGCAGCCCCGGTCTTTTGTTCTTGATGGACCTGCGTAGGCGTCGGAGTGTCTCACAGTACACATCAGAGGTAATGCTTTTTCTGTGCTCGAGTAATTCTGTGCTCGCATCATTTGGACGCCGCTTTTTATAAGAGCCTTTGCTCTCTACTGCGCATGCGGGCACCCGCGCATGATCGGATCCCAGTCAGAGTCTCCAATGGCATCCCGAGATGTCTCGCTACATTCCTCCTTGGCGGAATATGCAAATATTTAACTGTTTCATTTTTATGTCGTTTCGTACCTTTTCATTTGATCACCCCTTGTATATATACATATATATTTATCTTGTTTAAATTTTCAATAGTTAATAAAGTTCTTTCTATTCATTTAATCAAGTTCAAATACATTTTTTAAAACTAATAGTGGATGACACTTGATGTAAAAATAGTTTTTTCCAAATATTAATTAATTAATTACCGGTCAATTAATTTAATTAAATTAATTACCGGTTTTTGACGCCAACTTAGATTTATCTACGTTGCTGTAACAATGTAAATGTTAAAACAATGACAAAAGTTGGTATCGAAAACCGGTTGTTCAGCCAAACTAGCCAAACCGGGTGTGCATTGTTACAACAATGCAGACAAATCATGCTCTTTTTTAATTCCTACGATTAGTTCTTCGCTCTCTCCCTATATATATATAATTATTTTCTATTCATCCATTCAAAGTAGAAATTGACTTAAAATTTTTTTTAAATATTATTTGTTCTGTTTAACTCTCTTTTCACTAGCTTTTACTTAATAATGAAATTGGTACGCTTATTTCGTTAAATCAATACATTTTTAAGAATTCTTTTTTTAAAATAAAATACTGTCCCAATTCATAATTTATTTTAATGAGATTTTTAGAATGCCTCGATTTATTGTATTGCTTAAAATTCCATTGCAAAATTAATAAATAAAAATTATTTTCTCATACTTCTGCTGATGCAACTGTTCAGGTTTTGCTGTACGAAATATTGTACATTTTTACAGTGGAATGTAAGCATCAAAAAGTTTTTTAAGAACCTGAGAAAAAAGCAGACAGTTATTGGTTTTAATTGCAAGGAAAGTGCTATGTATTTTTGATTTTGTGGGAACTTAATACTTATAAAAAAATCTAAAATTTGATGGATTTTACTTACCTTTTCTTTTCAATGATGCAATGGCTCGTATGGAAAGGAGAAAGATAACACAATGTTCCTTGGTATTATCAAATTACAACAATTTTTGTTCTGTATCACTGGCTTGTTATTTGTCTCCTTTGGATACTGATAAATATGGAATAAACAACAACATAAATACACCTTCCCATAGTAATATAAAGGTCGAGTGAGGATGTGCAATCGCGCAAGACACTGGGATCAAGTATATCTCCCTATTTCGAATGATGTAAATTCGGATTATTTCATTCATTCTTCTGATTTAATTACATTTTATTTTTCTTGTTTTTAACTTTTTTTTATGTAACAAAGTAGTCTCTATTCAGAAACCAGTAATAATGTGTTTACATTACAATTATCCCATGAAACCACACACTTCCCTAGCTGATTCAATAAAATTTTCGTATCTTATTAAGGTCTTATTATCCGACTACCCTAAAAACGTGAATTTTTTCAAAAATTGACAAACTTTTTTATGATTTCATTTTATATGTTATCTTATTAGCTTTATAAAAATATCAAATTTTTTATTTTCCATTCACTAGAACAAAAACTGCAAGTGTTTTAGTAAAAGCAGATGCCATAACTTTGAACAAGATTTCAAATTTTAAAATGCGTTTTACTCGAAATGTGTTTTTTTTAAAAATGCTCAAACGGGGACAGGGGTTACTCAAAAAGTTTTGAAAATAATTAACTTAAATTTTTTTGTGTATGTTCTGTATAAAAGTAGAAATGTTTTAATCTTCATATTTAACAATAACTGTTTCATTACAAAATTTACTGTCATGTATGTAAATATAATCCTTTTTTTTAAAGCAATTTCATACAATAACTAAGAAAAAGTACTCTAGTTTTTGTAAAAATTAAAATATCTCTTATCCGGAAGGTCATTTCAAAAATGAATGGCAAAGTAACACATCAAAATTGAAAATTTGCTCATAAAATTTTTATACAGAAAGAGTTTCGCTTGTGTAATTTTTTTTCCATTTTAGTAATAAATTAATTTCTTTTTCTCTTCTTAATTTTAGCATTTCTTTCTAAATAAATCTAAAAAACACACACACAAAAACCCTCCATATCCCCATTTTTTTCCTAAAAAGTTCTCGCAAGTAGTCGGATACCTTAAACTATAATAATTGCTTTTTGAATACCAAATACCCCTCAGGGGGCTCACCTTCTTTAGGTGAGTACGGGTGTCACAATCCCGAGGTGCCCTAGTGATCTTTTCCTTTTCCCACGGGGTTTACTGTCATTGGTAAACACGGGCTTCACGAACCCGGGATACCCTAGTGATCCTTCTCTATTTTCGACCCTCTTTCTTGTCATTCAATTCATTCTTTCTTTCTCTCTTCCCGTCTAGACCACAGATATTAAAACAAATGTTTGGCGCAGTAGAGCCGAAATCGGCTCTTGCGCCAATAAACCCCAAAATCACTCACTTGAATACCAAATAACAAACACATAAGTTTGAATTAGAATATGTGGTTGGTATAGGTGAGCGGCCATAGTCGTAAACTGGGCTAACAATTATTTATGTCGAGTCATAGGATCTAATTTGGTGTCACTAAAGGCCCACCGAGTAGAGAGGTTGATGCTCGTTAAATATGTTGATACTCAATGTCCTCACGTTGGCGTGGTGTGGAAGTTTGCAAGGTGTACCAGTTCAACTGTCGTCTTCGCCACTAGATCATGGTTCAGAATTATGAGTCAATAATTTGCTAATAACCATAGTAGTTTCAACATACTATGTTAATATACAATACATTGAACAAGTATTTAATGAAAATAAAAGAAGCGAATTAGTAGTTATTTGGCAGGAGGAATGTGGTAGTTAAAGATTATTTACTTTCAAACACGTGATTGGTAGAACTCGTATACTTAAGATGTCTTAGAAAATTGATTACTAATTTACCTTAATCAGACCCCGTGCTTTTTGAGAGCTCTTCATTGTGACATTGAAATCCGCATTTTAGCTTAATTTTAAGTTTTTCAGAAAAATTTACATAAGCTTACAATTTCAAGTAGCTGAAAAACTATCTTTGTTTTAAAATAGATATTTCAGTATTTTTTTCAAACATGTTTGGAAATTACAATTGAAGAAGTCATTTATTTTGATTCAGTTCTTGCAATCTTGTTAAAAAGGAAATTAATTATTAAAAACGAGAAAATATTTCCGGGAATGAAATATTCTTAATTTTTTTTACTTTTATCCAATTCCTAAAACTCATACATATTCGTTGCTTTTTATCTTCTTGTGATGTATAAGACTGACTCATATTGACCTCGCATAGATTAAAAATCGATCAATATTCCTTCCTTCTAATTATTCGGTATTATTTGACTATAAAATGATCCAAAGCGCTTCCAAAATGTAACCTTGATATTTGTTTTACAAAAAGGGCTTTGAACTTGTTCCCCAATGTAGAAATGAGGCATATTTTGTTAATCATTAGAGATTTCAAACAATTTTAGGGATGTATTAAATAAGAAAAGGTTTTTTTTCAGAAAAAAATATTCAATCTTATTAAATTGTAGAAAAGCTTTTAACAAATGATTTCAATTTCATTACGATCAATTTCAATTACGAAAAAAATTAGAACATTACAAAAAATTACAGAACTGATAAACTCTTTCCATTACATTCCAAAAAGGATGATGCTGTTTATATGTCTGGCATCTCTAGTTTTTATCGGCATCAGTAATTTTCATCTTAAAACTTTGATCGTGAATGTCCTAGACGCTAATGCAAAAGGTCATGTGGAGTGGGGAAAAAATATTTACCTTTAAGATTTTATACAATTGGCAGTGTCAAAACAAATCTTTGGTTTCTATAATTGTTTTTTAAAAAATTGTATGTTTTGTTAATATGTTTCTTTCTTTCTTTCTTTTTTTTTTGACAATTAAAGCGCTAGTAGCTTCCTATCGATGAACTGTCTAGCTCAAAGTTCATAAGTGTTTTGTATTTCGATCTTTACAAAAATTGAATGTCTTCATAGATATTTATAAGAATACAACCAGAGTACTTAACTTCTTTTCCTACTTTGTTCTAAAAACAAACTTCAAACTTAAACAAAGATTTTCCAAGCATTCTGGTATAAGGATTTTTCTTTTAATATTTAAACATTATTCCGTATAAGGTCTGTTTTTATGTTACAAAAATCCTTTTGTGGTTGTGCATAGGCATCAAACTGGCATTCAAAATTACAAAATAAAAAAAAGTACAATAAACAACTCACGAAGAAATATCTGTGAGTTGAGTAGATAAATAATAATAAAGTTTGGAAATAAGAAATCTTCAGAACAAAATGTATAATATAGGCGTATTATTTTTAAACGTTTTCACTGGAAAAATTTTAAGAGCGGTAACTCGTAGTGATTCACACTGAAAATAATAAAGAACACAGATAAATATTTAGACTCCAATTCAAACTATTCTTTTAATGAAATAAACAAAAGTTTTTCCCAGAAGGCCAAGAACATATTGGCTGTTATGTTCCAGTGATTTAAATATGCCTATTGAGCTCAAACCTTTTTATAAAATTCCGAGTTAACAGTACAGATATTTTTTTTTTGAAGAAGCATTTAATTTAAAGTGCAAAAAAAAAAAAAAAAAAAAAAAAAAAAAAACGCTTCCTTTATAATTTTTTCAATTAAAAACGAAATTTAGAAATTATATTGAAGTTCTATTCGAATAATTTTAAAAATTCTAATAAATTCGATTTATATATTGTAAGTGTAATAATAAGTTCCTTAATTCTTATCACGTTCTTTTGAACTTGCCTATGCGTTTTAATACTATTCAACAATAATATTCGTGGAGATACTTTGTGTTTCATTTTTGCAATTGTGACATAGCATTTGAAAATTAAATACAAAGATGTAGCTAAAAACTAATTTAAAAGAGGTTTCAAAATTCTCCAAATTTTTTTTTAAAAAAAAGCGTTTATAGTTATCACTTTTAGAAAAAATATCATTTTGAGGCTATAAGTTCAAAATCACATAAATTTAAGTTTTATAATTCAGACATCTGTGTCCCACTCCCATTTTGCTCTTCAAAGGATATAACAAGAGTTTTTTAAAAAATTAAACCTATTTTGTGGTGATCTGTGATTCAAAAGACATCATTGAACTTTAGAAAGTGTTTGCTCATTAAAATCTCATTCACCTTTCATTGTTTTTGTGGTCTAGTGCAAGAAAAAAAAAATGCTTTTTCCTCAGATACGGGTCAAATACTTTGATATATATGGCTGTTTGTTGAGATAATGCATTTCTGTTTTTGTTTCCGAGGATATACGAATCATTAGTACTCGTTCTTCACCTTAACTGACACTTGGATGTTAAAATATTCTGCACTGAAATAGAAGTTTTACTTCCTGTTTTTTCAAAAATTTTATTCTTGGTTATTCCCTTTCTTTGAAGCAATTTTAAGTTTTAAAAATTGACCTTATGTTTTTTTCTTATTAGAAAGCTAAGCATTTCAAACTTTAAAAGCGTATTTAATGAAGCATTATTAAAATATGGGAATTTATATTTAAGTATCAAATGTTTTCTTACAGATCCTACGATTATTATTTTTTGAGTTGATTACGATACAATAACCTAATGAATATATAAGTATAAGCAGAAAAATTCATTTGCTAGACATCCTGTTTTCATTTATGTAACAACTTAACTAATAGGTTATATAAACTGCATGTATTTAATTTTGTTTCCTCTCATCAATTAATTATAATTAATTTTATGAGATTTTTCAAAGAATATGTTAATTATATTAACGTCTCAAATTAGAATCAAAAATTTACGTACGAGAATTCCATTAAAAATACCAGTCTTAAATTTTCTGTTGCAAGACATAATCTTAACCAAATATATTGTTTTACTTAAGGGAATGGGTAGGAGAAATTCGACTAAAAATAATTTTTTACTTTTTTATATCGTTAAGTTATTTAAACTTTTATTTTTTTTTGACAATGCAAACACTTGTTTATAAGAAAAACAAAAGTGTTGAAATTTTTCATTCTTTCCAAAGCGATTGAAGTAAATTGTCACTAAAGTACTTCCCAGCGGAATCCCGCTTTCCTAAAATAGGGGGTTGAAAATCTCCTTGTTCAATTCTCGAAGTAAGGTACTGAGATTTGATACATCGCTTACGAAGACGTCTCAATAATTTTATCTTTCAAAGTAGCGTATGGATCGATTTCTGGTGAACTTATGACTCTGTTCGACAAAATCTAAAACATTGTTATAAATCAGTGACTTTAAAATTGAATTCAGTCACATCTCTTGTTATGCCGGAAATTTGAAACTAGGATTCGATTTATATAAATCATAGCCTTAAATTATTTTTTCAAAATGGTACTTTAATAGAAGCTCTAGAACTTTGGGATGCAAGATAAATTTCCTGCTTACTATTAGTACTGATGTCATTTTCTAAACTCATATTTGAAAAATTTAAGTACTGGAAATATCATGATGAAAAAATAAATAGGTACGAAAAGTATAGAAGCATAAAAACAGTGACCACCAAAAAAAAGATCGAAAGTACGGCACATCATTACGAAAAAAAAAATAATTAAAGATTCAAAATGAGTTTAAGCTAGTTCAAGACCCTACCAATTTTCATTTTCATCAGGACTCGTATGCCCAAAAATTGTATTTGTGCCCATTAAAACTTCAAAATTAGATTCTTTTGATGCTCTTTCCCACTGTAATGTAGGGAATTTACAACTAAGATTCGAATTCTCTGTAGTAATCTCTATATGAAAAGTATGGAGGATTTCGATAAAAAAGTATTTTCGACAGAAAGTAGGAACTGTTCGAAAATGAAAATAATAGTTGTAATAATGTTAAAAAGAGAAATAAAACAGCAAAAAGTTAAGAGACAAAAGGTTCAATCCATCCTATAAGGCCCTATTTTAATAAATTTCGCTTCTGAGTCCCCCTAATGAAAGTATCAATGAAATCTTAAGCGGTTTGTCTGTACAGTTACCGAGAGTTGACCACAACCGGTTGGCCCGTACGGGCACTGATAGATTTTCTTTCTTTCATTTGCGCTGATTTCTTATTCTTAGGGTGTATTATTTAGTGCTAGTATTTTGAAAAGGTGATGTAGTTTGTCTATGGTACTGAATTGCTTTTCATCCGACACTTTTTGTGTGTGTTCAAGGCAGGTATTAGTAGGGTGTTTAGTTAGAATCAATAAAAAATGAGCTTTTTTTAAAGCATTTTGGGTTTTAAAAAATGACCGCTTAAGGGATTTAATAAGTTTTCCTCAAAACTTGGGTTTTTCATGTTCATGATTCCTTTTCTCAATGTCTGGAACTTAGGAACTCAGTTTTTTAATGACGCTTTTGAGTTATATTACATACTTTAACATGGGAAATTGCTAATTTGCTGAAAACTATTGAATTTAGACAGTGAAAATTTGGATCAAAAATGCTTATTTAAAAGTGATTTTCAATACATAATTAACAATAAACTTCTTATTTATTTAGAAAGAAAATGACTTGTTAAAATATGTAAAACATTTTGTTATAACTGCCTTAAAAATAATATGACCCTATTTATTTACTTGATTCCTATTTCTGAGGAAAAGGTACATTAAGTTAATGGATTTTACATGGAAGAGATGGGACTTACAATTAGAAAATAAACACTGTTCCTTCAACGAAATCTAAAAGTTTCGTCAAATATTGCCTTCTAGAATCGCAACTGTACAAATTATGTTATATTTGTTTTAGCATGTAACCTGGATATATTCAATTTTTAAAATTGTATTAAATTTGGAAATTATATTATGTAATTAAAAATTTGTTTGAAAATAAATTACCATTACATTTGCAGAAAGATTTGTCTCAACGCTGAAAATTATAGCAATTTTATCAGTTGGATCAGTTCGTAATCAAAAACGTAATTAGGAGGATACCATTAACATTTTAAGATATAAAACTTTTTTTTATAACTAAACTGTTTTATATACGTTTATATTTAATTTTGAATTGATATCAGTTTATAGACGTGCAAAACTATATTTTTTTATCGTGTAATTTATTTGACATTTTTAATATTATTTCAATAAACAATATTTGTTATTTTCAAATACTGTATCGTTATGTGAAATGTAATTAAAGTCATATATACCATTAAAATGTGACATTTATTATTATCTTATTTAACCCAAATTCGTTTTATTTGTTATTATTATTAAAAGGACAATACATGCTTTGAAGTTTGCTTTTTCACGGGTTGGCCATGATAACAAGATATTCTAACCATGATTTACTGTTACGCGTGTGTTACAATAAATAAATAATAAAAACATCTTCCAATTAAAAACAAAAAGCTTTGAAAAAGATTTCAGAGGGAAACGGTATTTCTTTTGATAATTTTAGATAAAGAAATTTGCAAAAGTTGAAATATCCAAGAAAATTTTAACTGAACAGAGTTGCATTTCTGTAGTCAACTGTGTAATTTGGGGGAGGTAGCAGCGGATAAGAAGCTCCAGAGGGATGAGACTCAATAAGTTTTTCTGTAGTACTGCATTTTTTCCCCAAAAAATTTCTCTAATTACATTTGTTACGGATGTACTACTTTAATTTTTCCTTAAGATTTAGAATATAGGAAATTCAGCACATAAAGACAATGGCCCACGCAGGAATTTTTGAAGGGGGGGGGGGGAAAGTCCACCATTCTCCTATCATGCTCCAATACGCCACCCAGCATACTCTTTTGATTTTTTTGTTGTTGTTGTTGTTGATTTTTGGGAACACAAAACAGCAACAAATTAATTATTAAAAAATAATTAGCATTTATTAATTATTAATAATAAATACTTAAATAAATGTCACGTACTATACATATAAGATTGAAATCAATCGGAAAAAAAATCAAGGGCTTTGAGGCGGGGGGGGGGGTCCAAACCCGGGACCCCCCCCCCACCCCCTTGTGTGCTCCACTACTTATAGGTATTAATCTACAGGCAATAAAATATATTAAATGTGTCTTATTTTCGTCCTAATTGCTCATCGTATATAAAAATCGAAAATAGTACATAATTTTTTAAAAAAAATATCAGGAAATGTTTTTTAAGGTTGTACTGTTTATTTGAAGTAAAATTTTAGTTGAATATTTTTAAACGTTCCATTCTATTATTTAAAGTGCATTCATTTTAAGAGCAAGTATTTCCATTTCTGGGGACATTCTGCTACTTTTATATTTGCAATCAAAATTTTCCTTTCAAATAAAATTCCATACAAATTAGGAATTAATGGATTAATATGATTAAATTAACTTATTTAAAAATATATAATTTTATCCAAATTATATTGGGAAATTGTACAAACTGTATGAAGAGCAAAAGAAATGCAACATAGAAAAATTTAATGCTTATTATAACATTTTTTTTTTACATTTTAGCGGTATTCAAAATAAATTTGTTTGTCTAATCTGAAGCAGAATCAAAGATTCTACAGAACTTTTAAATTATTTTAAAAAGAATTTGTGTTTAAAAGAATATATCATGTTTTTTTGTTCAATTTAATAATTAAGTGTAATTTTGTGTGCTACATTGATCTAAAACTCAATAGCTCACTTAATACTGTAATGTTTTTTTTTATCATTATAGTCGTATTTTCAGATTGTAAACCATATCGGTTTTCTCTACTCGTGTTATCTTACTCTTGTTTTTATAGGGTGTTTTTCAATGAGCTTTCTAGTAATGTATTTAGTTTTTGCTTCCTACCTGAATATTTGAGATGCAAATTTCCTCTGAAGTTATCTTAGAGCACCTATCAAAAGTATAATAACTCATGGTTTTGGTATTCAAAACATCACGCATTTATAAAAAAAAATCATCATTAAAATAGTTTTACTACTAATGCTTTATGACAAGTCATTCCGTAATCCATTTTTTATTTTATATACAGATTAATATTATTGTTTTCCCAAGCACTGAGATAAAAATAATAGTATCTCCATCTAAATTATTATATCCATCAACTAGTTTTAAAAAAAATTTGCTTTCCTTTTTATTTCATAATTAAAATTACTAACTGGATGAAAAAAAAGCTAGGGTCATCCAGTGTTTCCCGTGCGTGTATTATATCTGACATACATACGTATACTAACGAAAAATATTTGACATTTTCTGTAAAATCAGTATTTGGCGGAATTGATCAATTCCGAAGTCAACCCACATCCAAGTATTCGACTACATAATGAGTGCTATAGCTACAACAGCTAAGTACATTAAATTTCAACTGTGTAAATTTTTTTCAAATCCTTCTCTCCCATACAGTAAGTGATTTTTAATTGATATCACAAAGTTCATACCTTAGTGCTTTCGTCTGTGTGTTTCTTTAAAAAAAAAAAAATTACCCCCCCCCCCCATAAAAATAGTGTATGCAAGCCACTGAAGAAAGGAATTATAAGGAAAAAAAAGGTGACAAAGGTATGTTTATGGGAAAAGGCTTTGAATTACATTCGAATGTATACTATATTCTTATTCACACTCAGTAAGTTGTATAGTCTAACCCTTCTGCTTTGTAAAGCTCTAGAAAAATAACCTTAAACGCACGCGCGACATTCTCACAGCTTCGTTCAACTAGGCAAAATCTCTCTCTCTCTTACTATTAGTTTAAAAAAGTTGATAAAAATAAAATTCAATTCCAAATTATATTAATATTATTTTATTTAACATTATTTTTAAGTTTATTTTGTTTTTTTAACATAATTTTATGCTTAATATTTAAGCTATTATTTTAAGACGTGCGAATAATGAGTGAAACAGATTTTTTTAAAAATAGAAGTATGGCTAAACAATATATTGATAAATTATATTATCTAAACAAACCTTCAATTACATATGTAAGAAAAACCTTTTTTAAAAATCTTATTTAAGTTTTAAACAATTGCAAGAATTATTTGATTAAATAATTCATTCAAAGTACATTAATAATTACAAAGAATTTAGTTTTTTAAGCACAATTTGCTCAGAAACTCAAATTGCTTTGAAAATTGACCTGGGACAAATTGTAAAAAGATTATTTTATTGGTTATAACAAAAGTGTAACAAACAGGCATATAATTTGATTTAATAATTTCCCCCTCAATCCAGATGATTATTTAAAAAAATATTTTTTTTCAATCATCATTAGAAGAAAAATGCATAAACACGGGAGAAGGTTAAAATATATCTCTCAAACAATGCTGTCTGAACTCTACAAGTTAGCCAGAAATGCTTGGATAAATTTGAATGGGAATTCATCCTAAAATCCAAACTAATAAAGAATTAAGACTTGTATCTGAAGCTTTTCAATCAAATAGTGTTTTAGGGTTTACAATACAGGATATTAAAGTATCGACTCTCTCTAAAATTGATATCTTTTATGATAAGTTTTCCAGAGAATCTCGTAGTTAAATACTTTAAAAATACATTTACAAGCATTTACATTAAAAATGGATTTCGAAAAAGGAATATTGGATAGTATTACAGCTATTAAAATGGGACTTCACAGAATTCCTCCTCAATATCTCAATCGGCTTTAAATTATATTTTTTTACTTTATGAGTGTATAAGCATCTGCAATCTTATTTTAACAGAAGCTTTTTAAAGAAGAAATAAAACAAAATAATAACTTAATATCTTTCAAAGGGCAATCCGTATTATTGCATGTAAGTTAAGCCATGAAAATAATTAATTTCTAGGGATTCATAAATTCACAACTTTTAAATTAAATTTACTGAACTGATGCACACATATAACTGATACACACTTTTACAAACAATATCAACATAAAAAAGTGTGAAAATATTAATCCACCGTCTTAGGTACTGTAAAGATTGATTTAATATCTCTACGTAAGACCTATAAAGGGCTTTTAATAAATAAATAACTAAATAAAAGTATCTTTTTCAATTAAATGGCCAACTATGTTACCACTCAGTTTTAGATATTTTTGTGATGACGATATAAAAGAACTTCGATTAAGACTTATAAGAACTTTAAAATTTTAACTCTTAAATTTTGTTCAACTTCAAATTACTGAACTAGGTGACACCGTTGACAACTGTCGTTAAATAATGATTAAGAACTATTATTAGGGTATCAAATAGATTATCATTGAACCTCAAGGAGTTAGTTGGTTTTATGAAAGAAGGAAATGATAATATCATTTTATGTTACAAATGCTTCCCTTTTTTAAAAAAAAAACAGTCAAAACAATTACTATTATTATTGTTGTTGCACTTATATAAAGGATTTTGATATTTTATATTTCATGTATTGAAGTTATAATACCCTTCCTTGTTAATAACTGTTTTATTTAAGACCAACTGAAAACGAATTCATTTCATTTGATCGAAATTCTATCCTAATGGTGAGATAAGGAAATATTTTAAGTTGTAGTCCCACACAAAATATATGTCTGTAATGTGTTGTTTGCTCTTCTCATGTTTATTATAAATTAACTCATCATTTTACAATTAAATATAGGAAGTTACAATGGGATTCTTAAGTTAGTAAATGTACGAGCAAATTATAATATCATTGACTCAATATTCTTGATAAATATTGCAATCAAAATTAAAATAAAATTTTTAATTGCTTTCAGAGGTCAAATGCTTTTCTGTCAAGCCTTCCAGGAAATGTTTACCTGGAAGATTTTAAAAAAAATTTAATTACGAAGGTTCCATTTTTTTTCTTTCTTCCTCCGTTATAAATTCATCTTACAAAAATATAAACGAACTCATAAGGATATAGCTTCAAAAGTTTGGAAATAGAATCTTCCAAAAAAATTGCATTGAGTTTTGCAGATATGGAATTAATTGATAAGAATTTAAAGCAGTTCATGTTAATAAGTGAGCATGAGGAACCAAAAATAGATAACATTTACAAGTTTTCCTTTTAATTGCCACATTTTCCACTGAATATAATTACTTTCCAAGTGGAGCATGAGAAAACGTTGAAAATGGAGTTGGATGATTCCCAATTTCGAATACATCGCGCGTAGGAAAGAAAATGAATTAGAAATCTTTGCTAAGAGATCTGTATTTCATTTTAGATTAAAAGTAAAGATAAGGGGGTAAAAGTATACTTAAAGAGAAGGAGTTTATAAACTAAAAACATTAAACTGAATAATATTGAACTAAAATTTATTAACAGAATGTATGTAACTTTCATAGAATATAGTTTATTGTTTATGTAAAGAATAAATTAGAGTTTTGAGCTACTATAATTGATTATTAATGTGAATATAAATAATGTTGTCTTAAATAACATTTTTTACAAGAACCAAATACCTACAATCAGTTACTTTGAATAAATAATATTTATCTCCCTTTATATACATGTGTATACTAATAGTAACTTGAACTTCTCTAAATATCCCAAGTACTGTTTGTTATTAAGTTAATATTGCTTATTTGTATATTTTTGGACTTTCATCCACAACGATGATTCTTTATATCTATGAGATATGTTTCTATAATTAACTTAATATTTTCTAATACATTATATTGTTTAAAAATTCTCAACATTTTTAATAATATTAGAAACTAATTTTTGTTTACTATCATTAATGAAACATTTAATCCCAAGAATGAAGCAGAATTTATTTTGGAAAAAAATGTCAATGGTTTTCTGTTAAAAATAAAAATGTAAAGGATATTTCGAATGGGAAAAACGCAAGTTTAAGCTCACTATTACAAGAATAGTATTCTTTTTAAGCTGATCTGTTTTAATCATAAACCATAACCTCTCTGTATCGTGATTACTCAGTAAGTTCTTGCGTAATTTGTTTCTGAAACATTAATGTTCAGCAATTGACTTCTCCTGGACAAAATACCACGGACAGCCGGTGATACCATTTTCGCACTCCCAATGACCGATCAAAAGATCCGTCTATCTCATTGACTAAACTGGATGTCAACTTTACTGAACACTAAATCAAAGTTACAGCCAAATTCAGAGACTTATTGCATCTGGTAAGAGCTCTCGTCACTTAGCATCTTTGATCCCACTCCCAAATGGTAGAAATGAATCACACTTTCAAGATCCACAGGGAGCATTTACTAGAGGTGTGTGGGTAGCTGTGTTTACTCAAACCCAGGAAACCCCGGGGGAGACGTAAGGTCAGCAATAACCGTTAGCGCTCAGTTGGTGTGAGGAACCCCACGAAAAAAGAAAGCGCCACCTCTGTCCCGAACAAGGGGGTTACTAGACGCGTGACCAGTCAACGGAAAGTCCAGAGAGCAATGATAAACCGTTTGTAATTTCCGCTCATCGTTTGACTCCAGGTTCTTGAGATAAATGTGACTTGGGAGATGGGTTCCCACACCCCACTTTTTTCCAACTGTAATAGTTTTCCGTTTCACTTTACCCAGATATAGCTGTTTAACGTCGGGTCTGGTGATAAGCGTCTCCCAATCACAAACAAATCATTAGCCACTTTCATTGGGGGAATGAGGCCTCCTCCAATGACTCCCCACAGAGTTTCTTTTTCCTGAATGATGACTTCTATCAACTGACTTCCTTATTTTATTTTCTAAAGCTAACCCCATTACTAAGAGATATTATTGCCTTTTGCTTTATCACGTCGTTTAGATGGTCTTTTGGATGGAAGAAAATAAGCTAAGCAATCAAATTCCGTTGAAATGACTATTTACGCATTTCTTTTAAATGGATTTTTAGGTAAAAGCCATTCTGGTTCACTTTGCTGTTAAATTTTTATCGAGAAGAATTTAATTAGAGATAAATTTACTTAATACGTTATTTATTGAGGTCATTTTTAAATGACTGCCATATTGAACAGGTTCCCTATTAGCTTAAATTAATCTTGGATTAAATTTAAACTGCCCAGATAATTACTTTTCTTCAACTTCTACTTTGGTAAACAGGTTTATGTACACTTAATTAAAATTTTGTCATGAAGCGTTTCTATTATCTTTTGTTGCTGATGTTTGTCTGAAATTTATTTTTGAATGTATTATTTCCATTGCGCTTTTAAAAGTGTAGTTTTTCACGTAGTTAACATGTAACATCACTTCTATTCCATACAGTTTTGCAAAGCAATTTAGCAAAAATATAATTTACACTATTTTCTTTAACAAGTTGTTATAAAAGAATTTAATGAAACCCAAAGTCAGTGTTCATAGGGTTATTATGCGTAGATCTGTTTTTCAAATTGAAAATAGTTTTTGAGTCTGATTTATAAGACCTCGGGAGAGAAGAGTAATTATTTTACTTTCTAAGGAATACAACATATAAATATTGTTTGGTATATTCTCTTTTGTGTTGTTGAAACGATTTTTATAAAATATGAATTTACATGACATATTGATATGTGAATATCAGGGATAAAATATTGCATTAAATATGGTGTCGAGGTGAATGATTATTACAATGAATAATTACAGCATAACCAATTTATACCAATTTTAAACAATATGTTATAATTCGAACACTTTATATTTTGGGTATTTTCTACGGGTATTTCAATTTTACGACTTGATTTCTTTTTTCATACTTTTATAGTTCACGTTTAACTGTTTTTACTGTATGAATTTTTTATACTGGTTATTTTAACATTTTATTAAAAAGAAAAAGCGTGAATAAATGGCCGTGTAGAGAGGGGGTACACATTAAATCTCTCGAGACTCTAAGTCTTCTCGCTGGCATGTCGGGGATGTTTGGTTTGTTGGTTGGTTTGGGGATGTTTGAAAGCTAAGGTGTCATCGTTGTCACTTGATCATGGTTTAAAATGAGGAGGTCCTTTGCCAATAGCCCTCGTGTAGCTTCGTAATTTGGCATCAATAAAATAAGCAGGAATAAATGAATCGTTCTTTTGTAACAATTGCAAGGGCACTTAACTACCAAATCAAATTGTTCTAGATTCAGAAAGAATCGTAAGACAACCAGGTTGATGAGGTCAGCTAAATTAAAGTTCATCCACATATACTTGTCTCTCACGATCCTTGATGAACAGCAGTTAGTAATGTTAAACTACATTCTGTTTCAAATAATTCATATTATTATCGAATATTTTTTACTATGCAAACAAGACAGCAAATGAAACATTATATTTATATGTATTTAATTTTATTTTTTCGACTACCATTGCAAACATATAGAGTAGCGAAAAATAAGTTCGCAATTCTAAAGGAATATCCTTTTTAATCTTTTATAATAGAATATATTTATTTATATAGTTTTGTGACGTTATATAGTGTCTGGAAATTTTTCTGCACAGTAACTTTTAGACGGGAGCACTATAGTCCAGTTCATAAATATGTTTTTTTTTTCGATATACTTTTCACAACAGCTTACAATACCTCATCTATATTCGTGAATTTTTTGACAAATATCAATTTTTGACTGAGCAATGGTTCCAAGTTTATTGGTGAAAACATGATCTTCTACCAACAGAACTTCTCCCTCGAAATAAAAATAATTTAAATGAAAATGGGACTGATATGCCCCTTGTGAGAGAATCAGAGAATTTTTATTTACATACTAACATTAGAAGATTTTTTCATACGTTGCTCCGTTGAATATTTTTGCATATTAAAATTTGAATTTGAATTTTCAGATTCTGGATCCAAGAGTAAACAAAAAACTATTTTTTACAGAAGTTTTTCGCATTCAGAAATAAAAATTGTAAAATGAATTTAGGCGCACCCTATATTATTGTTTGAAAGGACAATGTATTCTGACTCAGTAACAAAATTCCTTACATTTTTCACAAGACTTAAAAAAAAACATTTATTTAAGTTTCTAAATTTAAAATTGCCACTCTTAAATCCGCAGAACAAATCTCAACGGTCCTCTATCACTCAACCGTGTAGCGGGCTTCTTTATATCATTACTTCAGAAAAAAATTTGCCCTTTTCTTTACCTAACCTCTTCCATGCAAATTGTAGGGGACAAGAGAAAACCCATCTTTGTTTTACTTCACAGGGTGTAGAAAAAATAGTTTCATCACCTTTATATGTAGGGACCTTTAAACTTAGTAGATTTTTTTCCAAAAGGGTACCGGCGCTCGCAGCCCTAGTATTAAGGAATCGTTGAAGCATGTCTTGGTTTCTCCTGCTTTTGGACATTTGAGCTCAATCATCAATCATACCACAACACCTCCCCCTCCTCAACGTTGCCTCCACTGCCGCGTCGGAAGTGAGCCGTCAGTAAGGAAAAAGCGGTTCCAGGAAATGCAAAGGAACGGATGAGACGGGTTTCTTCATCGGAACTGTCGTACATTGCTGGTATTATATAATTATAAAGAATTAAATTCGCATTAAATTTGTTCGAAGGGCATTTTATTCCTTGAAAATCAACCATTCGGACTTTTATCGTCCTTTCTTTTTTCTTTTATCTGGGTGTATGTTTTTTTCCTTGTGTCACGTACTCAAGTTACTAAAAATCCTCTTTTCTCCAGAAGCTTAAAATTTTAAAGCTTATACTTGAGAGAATGGATGATAGAGTGTACAGTTCTTTATAGTTTTATTTGACAATTAACGCTTTTTAGCGTGTTTTTCAAAAGCGCTATTAGGACGCAAATTTCGTCTTCGTCTTCCTTCCATATTTTGTCGTACCTTTTTCTCAGCCAATAAGCAACCAATTGACCTCGGGTTTTCGGCATTTGGTCACATTTGTGCCCTAGTTTAATTTTTTTTTAAAGTATAGTACACTACTTTCTGTTAGTAAAAAGTTCATTAGTTGCATTATTGTAAAATACAACATGTGAAAAACGCGCTAAAATTACTTGGCCATGCCAATGATTGATATCAGATAATTTCAGGTCAAATTTTTGCTAAAATACAAAATAGATACATTTAATTTTTATTTTTGGGTAATTGCTGCGATTACTACAAAATGCTACCAAGCAATAATAGCAATGTAACTACACCAAGAAAAATTTAAATGGAATGGATTAAAAAAATTATTTTCAGATTTTCTTATTTTTATTTTTTTACGGATTAATTTTAATTTTATCCGTTTATTGAATTTCTGGCATTTAAGGACAAATAAAAACTGCTAAGAATATCTATTTCACCTATTATCAAGAAATTATAATTGACCAGACAGAAAAAATACTCCCCGTAGTTATACTGCTTAAGCGTTGCTTGAACAGATCCTAAAAATATAAATTGCATTACTATTAATTAAGCCAGGATAGAGTTCTTGTCAATTTTTATAGTAATGTTTAAGTATGCATTCCCCCCCCCCTCTATTCGGAGATTATACTTCATCAACTTACGCATTTCTAATGTTTTTGAGCTATATTCACCACATTCGTCAAAAATTTTCTAGTAGTAAGGAGTAAGCATCTAAAGTAGGAGATGGAATATATATATAGTGCATCGCCTTCTTTTATTGTAATGAAATAATTCGTGGTAAGCAGTCAGAATTGAAATTGCTTTTAGCATTTTTGTGAATAATATGAAATGAAGTGAATAAGTTAAAGGAAAGTAAAGAAATATAAGTAAATAAATGGCTAATACACGAAATTTGTTTTTTTTATGCCTAGATTAAGAAGGAAAAAATATTTCATAGACTTCTCGAATACCCAAACTCTGAAATGTAAAACATTTGAGGGGTCTTTTATGTAAGGGTGGTCATAAGAATGTCTTCCCAAGTCGAACCCAAAGATCGACCCTATTCCTTTTACTTTTTACTGGCCAACGAACATATAAAAAAAAGCATATGGTGTTCGATTTTGAGTGTATTTAAACAATTTCGTTTATAGTAATGTCTGTATTTCTAATTGCTTCTGTTAGCTGTTAAACTTTAAAATACAGTACAAAAGGTTTTTAAGTACAGATCATTTTTAAAATGAAATATAAATTTTTTTTGAAATATAATAGTAAAAAAAAGTTTTTTTTATACATATATATTTTCCCTTTGTTAAATATTTGGAAGATTTGCCTCAATATATTATTGAATTATTGCTTCAATAACTTTCCCGTTTCACTTAAGGACACACATGTTTGTATGTGTGTATGCTATGTATATCCTTTTAACTATTGCGAATTAGTAGAAATAAATAAAAGTTTTACGGTGAGAATTAATTTTTTTTTCTTGGCTTCCTACTATAATATGAAATTTAAAAAAATTATTTTGTCATTACTCATTAAATTTATAGTAAAATGTAACATCAATATGTAATTATAAAAACTGTTAAGCAATTAACGTATGACAGTACTTACATAAAAACACTGAAATGTGTTTTGAAAATGTCTATGAGTTTTGAACATTTACGTATATGTTTTCATTTTCTTTTACGTACGATTTCTTTTGTGTTTAATGTAACAGTTTAAATGCCGTGGTTTGGTTATCTTTTCAATGGACATTGGACATAATCAGCTAAAAAAAAATTCTTTTTAGCTGATATAGGAATGTGTTATTTTTTTCTGTGTGATTTACATGAAAATAACAGAAATTAACACGTATTGGAATGTGAAATTTAGAAGATAGATGATAGCTTATATTCATGGAGCTTGACATTTGATTATTATTCACAATGATATAATTGTGTGTAGTTATTTCTTAAAGTTTTAAAGTGGAGCTCCTAGTTGCAATAAAATTTTTATTTTTGTGATTTTGATCTAAAAATCAACAAAACGTGTATTCCATAAGCATGCATTTTCTGTCAGGGAACTCTACCCATTTTTTTTAAAAATCTCTTGGCACTTAATAAAAATAAGATAATTCTTTTGAACGATTGGGGGGAGGGAGACTGAGTTAAAATATTTTCTTAAAATGCTTTTCTATTTAGTGTATCTTTTAGAGGTGTGGTCCAATGTCATATTACGGTAAGGTTTCAGGAAAACTATATCACTAAGTAATTATTTTAAAAGTTAACTCGCTTTTCAATTGATTTTTTCCGTTAGTTTCAAAATTCTTAATACACAACATAGTTCTAAACCCATATCTTTTATAAGGCATTGCAAATTATAATTAAGATTTTCTGGGATTGAATAGGTTGTAAATTTTCATTTAAACTCAGTGAGAATTGAAATATATTCTTACTAAATATAAACATTGAATTTACAATTAATAAGAAAAAAAACATAAGAAAGTGGCCGTACAATAATAAGCATATCAAAATATATATTAAGGAGGAAACTAAAACCAAGTTGAAATTTTTAGTTTGAAATTTTTAAAACCAAATATTTTAGCACTTCTTTAACTTTTTATTTTTGGCATTTTCAAAAACTTTGAATGAATGCAACAGAAATGCAATGTCTTTTATAATTTAAAAATTACAGAGAGGCAAAAAAGAAGTGTTTAATATGTTCTTTTTCTCTATTTTTTACTCATTTATTATTCAGGACATTACTACTCTCTTCACAAAAATGCTAAAATAAGTTTTCAATTGATAGAAGAATATCACGTTTTAAGAATTATTATTTCCGAGGTTAGTATGTATAAGTTTATTTAAGCCTCACGAATTAAGCCAATTTCTAGTCAAGGGATTTGTTTGTACTGAAACTTATTTTTACTCAGAAACAATATTTATAGAACAATAAAACAATTTTACTAATATCAAGAGAATCAATATTCATTTTTGAAGGAATTACTAAGCTACTGGCTATAAGTACTAAGATTTGTTGTGAGAAACTTAAATAAATTTTCTCTTCTGATGCATTTTTATAACCTTATAAATGTTCATACACATGTGAAATATTTTAAGCAACTTTTGTAGTATTGAAGGACAATGAGATATGCTACGATTTTCCGATTACATTTTTTCTTTTTGTTTCAAGACATTTGAAATGTCCTACCTAAAACGAAATAAACTTAGATACTTAAAAAAGAATAACTAATTGATATTCTTAATTATAGTAAATGCAATTAGAATGCTCTAGCTGTTTGAATGAATTTTAAATTAAGTATGGTCTTATAATCAAATTTTTCAAATATTTCTTTTTCGAACGAACACAGAAAAAAATCATTTATTTTTTTATTAAAGAAAAAAAAGTTGTGAACAAACTTTTTAAAATTTTTTTCACTAATTTTCAAATGTACGGAAATCTTACACACACACAAATTCTCCTTTCCAACTGTTAAGAGCACGGAGAAATAAATAAACGAATGTCCATTTTTCAGTAATCAGAAAGAAAAAAAATCGGAAGAATTAGCTTTCCAAATGTAAACAATTTTTTCCCCTCCGCAATTGAATTTTTAGAATCAACTTGTTAGCTATATATGTATTGAAGAAACAGCTTGGACAGACACACTGAAAATTTTTAAAAAGGTGTTTATTGGAAGATTTAACAATCAAATTATGAATAAGAGGATCATAATCCAATCAATGTAATTCAATCTATATAAAATAATATTTTTAAGTTAGAAACTTATCAACAAGATGAAAAATAAAATTCAGAAGTTAGGTATCACCAATTTTGTTGTATTCTTTTGATGTATCTTAAGAATAATGAATAAAGTAAATATATGAAGCGTAATATTTTTAAAATTCATTAACAGCGACAAAAAATTTTGTAACCTTTTTTTTTTTCAAAATTATTTAAATGGTTCCCAGTAAAAGTTTAACAACTTTATTATCAACAACCCCGTCAAAAGGGAATTTTTATTTATTGCTAAATTAACTTAAAATTAATTTCATCACAAAAGCACAATATTTTTAGAAAAGAAATTATAAATATATCAATTAGTTAATTTATATTTTTGTGATGACTAATGTTTTTGAAAATAATTCCAAAATTATTTGAAGACTTTTAAGACAAAATAAAACCTCAGTCTTATTTCTTGCTATTCTTCTTTTGTTTGTTTTTGAAAATTAATAAAAAAAATTTTTTTTAAATAAATTCGAAAAAATATTTTTAGTGATAAAGCATACAATTCTAAGAATTTCAAAAAGAAGCGTTCGGAATATCGAAAGCTTAATTTAAAAACTTTGATGCTTAATGAGGTCTATCCTGGTTGAGGTACTAGTAAATAAATTAACAATAAAGAAAAACATGATACAAACCTTCAACAAAAAAATGAAGCACATTTCTTGTATAACTTTTTCTGTGTAAAATTTTTCTTTTGGTTTTCTTACTAAAATTACCATTACAGCTTTTAGGCTGTCTATTATGACTCAGTTGGATTTGTAGCATATTCCCGTAAATCAGCAGATATGGTATATTTTAAAATATATTTGCTTTAAATCTAAAAAAAATGTTAGGAAATCAGAGAAAGTTTTTTAATCACTTTGATCTCTTACATATTTTTCCCCTGGGTGGAAAAAAACGTAAAGCCAAGAAAAGGTTCAGTTTCTACTTCTTTTTTTTAATATCAAAAAACAAAGCTATGAAAGCCATGTAAAATAACTGAAAATAAACGAATTACAAATCAATTAATAATTTAAACTATTCCATATTATAAGCAAAATTGCATGAATTTCCTTTAGATAAAATTAAATGACTTTTTAGGAAACGAAATAACAAACTAGATATGAACATATTATCAATGTAAATTATATATTAAACTGACACTAGAAGTATTAGATGTTTGTTTAAAAAAAAAGAAGAAACAACAACTAAAAAAAAACTTAAACATTGATCAAACCATGCCAATTATTTATATTTGGTATGATTTTTTTTATCGGTTATTCTTATGTAGTCAGGCTCTTACGTTGACGAATTAGAGTTTGTGCTCGGATTCAGATAACACTTTTAAGTAACACAATCGGGTTAGTTTGATTAGTCAATGTTTTTTTATAGCAATTTTATTGACATTTCTAGTATATACGTTTGAAAATAAAAGCTGCTAAAAAAAGGTGATAAAAACGAACACGTGTGAAAGAAATCGTTTTAATAATTATATTTTGATAATTTCTAACTACTCTCAATCCAACATTTAAATCTTTAAATACAAGTTCATTTTCATTGAGTGTATCAATAACAATATATTCCGTGTTTTAGATTTCTTAAGTGTTAAAATATGTTTGTTATATTTCCTATTATTCATTGTACACTTACATGCTTAGTTAAATACACATAAAATATTTAAGAAAACTAAATCTAACTGCGTTAAAACAAAAATAACTTTTCTTACTGCTTAACGCAAGCTACGTACGAAAATATCCATTCGAAAAATCAATTTATTCTTTTAGAATGATAATAACGGTTAAATGTATAAAGCACTCTCATATTCCATTTTAAATAAACAACCAAAGGAAATAAATAGTTGGAAATAAAAGAATAAGAAGCCTAGCTTGTGAGAAATAATAACGCAAAAGTAATTTATAATTTAAAAGAAAGAAAGAGAGAGAAAGAAAGAATAAGAGACACCTACTATTGAGAATTCAACAATGTTCAAATTACTTCCTTGTAACTTCAACAATTTAATGGGTACATTTCATTTTTCTTTCTATTTGAATGGAAGGAAAAGTCTAGCTCTTAAGAATATCAATTTAGTTTTTTTTTAAATATATATAAAACTTGGCTCTTTTTCCTGAAGATATGGGTTATAAATTGAAATGAGCGGGGGGGATTTGTGTCCAATTTTATTTTTTTAATCGTTTTGCTTTATTTCAATATAACTTAACAACTTGTGTTACATTTTATACATTTAACTTATCATTGTATATACACGGAGAAAAAAGAAATACTCAAAAATGACTACATGGACTTACTCAGTTTCAAATGAGTTTGTTTATATCAGATTTGAACGCATGCCTTTACAAATATGAGACATTACATGTACTCAAAATTTCAAAAAATGGTTAATTAACACTATCAAACAAATTAAAAAGATATTCAGGATTAAAAAAGTTTTTTTAATATACTGGCTACATATTTTAAAGATTGGGGTTCAACAACAAATTTAGTTCTCATAAATCTTCCGAACTATTTTTCGTTTCTACCACGCTACCCGCGGACGAACACATGAGTACTAGATTGTTTTGATTTTGTAAGGCTTTTATAGGAATTTAGCGTAAAAATGGTAAGGTAATGGTAATTTAAGAGGTATGTGGCTACGTTTGGAGCATTTTATTGAAACATAAATTTTCAACTAAAAAAACACTTTTTTCTTTAAAAAGGGTGTGCATAGAACTAGGAATTAAGGTTCAAGTGTAGTATAGATACTTGGCGATGTAAAATTTTTTTGGTTACACACAATAAACGTAAAATGAATTTTGATTTCGAAGTTAAGTGTAAAAATTTCATGAAATGAAATAAAATAATACGTAAGATGTAGAAAGTGAAAATTTACAACTCAGGTATCACATTTTTAAATCCCTTAAGATTTGGGTTAATAAATATTTTTCTGTTAAAAAATTCATATTAGATACAACAGTACCGAAAATAAATGCTACACATACTCATTTTATTGTTTTAACTCATATTTGATACATTAACAAATTCAAATATGAGTGCATTATATACTCATATCGATCTTTCATTCTCAAAAATTTGATCCCGTAACAGGTTCAAAAATGAGAATGTACTTGTGTCTCCATATGAGAATATGCGATTCTCAGATTTGAGTAAGCGTGCATCGGAGCTATTTTGAGAATGTGAAGTACTCAAAAGTGAGCTGTTTGCTCTCAGTTTTGAAGATCGTTTCTCGCAGTGTAGCCATATATAATAATGTTCTATCAGAATGTGTTATAACAAATGCGTTATAATAATTTTTACTTTTAAAATAAATTTCCTCATAAAACTTTTGATGTGTATTGAAATAAAAAAAGCATCAATAAACTGAGTACTG
>BMAO01007216.1:0-18135 GCA_019973975.1 Trichonephila clavata
CCTTTGCCAGCACCGTGTTGTTATGTAAAACAAACAACTTTTTCACGTGAAGGGGTGTTCAATAAGCACAACGCGCATACGTGGGCTTTAAACCATTCACACAGCATCCAACCACGTGCCGCACAACAACGCTTCACTGTTAACCTGTAGGCCAATACGGTGGGAGACACTTTCTCAGGCCATACATCTTACGCCTCGCCTGGAATCTGACAAGTATATCGTCTTTCTACAAGAGGTACTTCCGGAACTGCTTACCAATATCCCCACACCTGTTCCGCACCGCAAGTAGTTTCAACAGGATGGGGAATCATCTCGTTATGGATGATGTGTGCGTGAACATTTGGACAGTACATCTCCAAACAGGTGGATTGGACGTAGTGGTACCGGCGCTTGACCTCCTCCATTTCCTGATTTATATCCTCTGACTTTTTTCCTCTGGGTGCCATGAAGAGTCTTGTGTACAGCATGTCTTGGTGACGAAAATATCCATCGATGCTGCTACGATCCGTGATACGTCCGGTATTTTCGAACGAGTCCCCATATCCAGATCGCATATGTGTCACGTGTTCATACATACCAATGGTCGCAATTTCGATCACTTTCTGTGATGCTTTTTATTTTATTTACTATTGATTTTTGTGTAAGAAAGAGTTTTACTCTATATTCTGTGTTGAGGCCTTAACTGTCACTAAGTCCTTTTATCTCTTAAGGGTTACGTTTCCGTCCATGCTTTCCTATGTAATTATGACTTCTTCGGATGTTCTCTACCTCCCCTCCAAGTTTGTACATGGCATTAGAGGACAGTCTGTATATTGACTGAATTTTCACTGTACACAAATTTTAAACTTTTATAATAAAAGTGAATTGTTTTTGCTTTGTAAATATGTGACAACGATTTTATTACTTTTTTGGACGGTTATTTGGGGAAATATTTAAAAACATCTTACACAATTTTCTAAAATTGGACAACATATCCCCAAAATTATCATATGTCACATGTATACCTTTACACGATTTTTTACATGGTTTTCTTCGTATCTATCGAGTAAAAAAAAGAGTTGGGCACATAAACAAATGTTTGATTTACAGAAACTAGCATTTACTTTGTGCTGATTTATAAAATTATTAATAGAAGTTTTCGGAAAAACATGGATGTGTGTGAGGATAATTGTAAATGAAGCCCACCTGAATATAATGTAATATGTTTTGCAACAAAAAAATATTCCTTTTTTCTTTATAAGCTATCCACATGACCACAAAACCCGGGGGTTAATGGTTACAAATTGGCAATGAAATGCCAATAAAGACCAGCCACTTAGTTGGTACAATGCACGATAAATCCGCGGAGAGTACAGGATTTTAAGTTGGCGTAATGTGGGACAGTGAATAACTAGATTAAATGACGTTTTCATTGATTGATTATGGCAGAAAATTATAGGGTACATTTACAATAACCCTCGTGCTGCTTCTGTTGTGTTATTAAACATCAATTAATCATGTTCAGGTTAAAATTTTCTAATGCACCCGGAATGTAAGAAAAGTATATGGCAGTCTATACTGATCATGTAGGTAAATCCCCTATTTATTTTTAGTATGACAACTTGGTATATATTGGTACGTCTAGAAAATATGCTTCTTCTCCGATTATTGTTCGTAATCTAGAGACACAATCCTCTATTCTACCCGTCTAAATTTTACTTTTTTATTTAACTTTTATAAGGAAAAACATGCTGAAAAATCATTTGAATAGACTAAGCATTTCTAAATCTTCCAAATATGTCTGAAATCAATCTTACCTGTTCTGTCAGAGACTCTCGGTTGCCTATATATATATATATATCATCATCTACAATTTCTCTTCTTACTTATTGCACTTAAAATTATAGATCACTATAATTTCATTAAATGTAATACGAATTTCAACTTTTTTTTACTGTATTGTAATACGAACATAAATTATTACAATTATTTCTCGTTAAACTCATTTCCTCACTATAGATGCACTAGAGATTCCTCCACATTCCGTTTTTTGTATGAATGAATTCAAAAGAAACACTAAAGGTTAAACAATAAATAATGAGGTCAAAATGCAATTAAGACATTGAATACATTTAAGTAAAAAATAAATTAAATTCAAAAAAGAAAGGACTCAGAAAATAAAATAGTAAAGTCAAATAGACAAATATGTTTAAATTACTCGATATTTGTTCAGTTCAAATGTTAATCAACTAATTAGTATCTGTATCGAATACATAAATATTTTATATAAAGTGTATATGACTTATATAAAATATTTTATATAAATATTTTATATAAGTCAAATATATAAAGACTATATCATATCTTACGCCACTATACCAGACGATTTTCACAAAACTTGCACTACTCAACAAAAGCAACATGGCTGCTAAATGTCAAGTAATTAGGTCTAATAGTTAAAAGCCAAAATTTTTTCTCACTGCCTCCTTCGACAGTCTATACCCTCAAAACTCGTTTTTCAGGCAATTACTACTCAGCAAAAAAAAAAAAAAAAACATGCTAGCCAACTTTTATAAATCCCGGTCTAATAGTTCCAGAGATCTCGTGTTGAGTGAATGAATCGCTTTTCTGATATAAATACAGATATATAGTTTCCAGATGGAATAATTTAACGAAAAAAATATTTCGCTTAAAAATGTTCACGGGATCTCTTAGAGACAGTGGTCGTAATTCTCCTTCAGAGGTCATGTGACGAGGACGGCATCTGAGCAGACACACTTGCCTCCAACTTTCCACACAACATCAACGTGATCTTTCAAAAGATTGGCGTGCATTAACTCTTCAACTTTATACGTTTCAGTAACCACTGGTCAGAAACTACTTACCGGACAAAAATTATTCTGAATTCTTCTAAATATTCCGAGTTCTTCACTATAACTACTTAGCTACTCGGGCACATAGATAAATTCCAGAAATTAAAAAAAAAATATGAAAAGGAGAATTTATTTTAAAGTATAAAAACATCTTTAGCTAAAAATTTTGATTCTTATTTTTAAAACATTATCGTAATAGTAAAACTAAGTACGGGGATTCAATTCAACGCATTTGAATTCTTCTTTAAAAATATGTTTTCATTTAAAACATTTTCTGAGTGAAATACTGCAATGGGACCAAGTAAAGGCGGTATCACACATACATTTTCTGTGCAATTTTTCGGCCCAACTTTTCGCCGAATCTGAGGGGAAGGGTTACAATAAACACAAAACGACATGCTCTGACGTCAGCCACGCTCTTTCTCCACATTAAAACATTACTCGCTGGTTTTTCTGCTTCGAAAACGACCATCCAATATTATTTTTTTATTTCGCTCGCGCTTTTTTTTTTTGTTTATGGGGGTAAGCAGAAATGGAGCATCATTTTGTTAAAAATATTATACTCCGTTAAAATATTGTACATCATTAAAATATTATACGCCATATCTGATGCGAAGCTACCACCGTTACCGCCATCTTGTTTATGAAGTAGGGCGCCGAAGAACCCCATTGGCTGGAATTTCAAGCAAATTTCATTTAGAGCAACTTTCTCAGCTCACTGGCAAAAAGTTGTTTTAAAGCTATCGCTATGGCAACGGAGTAAAAATTGCACAAATTGGCCCAAAAATTGCACCAAATGTGTACGTGTGATAAGGCCTTAAGGGAATTTTTGCTGAAAGCTCTAGTCTTACGTCTTGTGATCGTAATGTTTTCTACTTCTATTTTCAAAACCTATATTACTGTGCTTATTTATTTGACTGGAAAAAATTATTAAAGGGAACATGAGGGGAAAAACGGTTTTTGAATGCTTTTATAATTTGCAAACATTTTTGAAATGTTTTAGTGATTTATTTAATTAGTCATAAGATCCACAAAACTACGTTAAATTCGAAAATTCATTTATGAAACACTTTTATTGTATTAAGATACCAATAACAAATAGGCGAAATAAATAATATTCTTCATTTGTGAGTCACTATTAAAGTTCCTTCAGCTTCAACTCGATGTGTATGAATTTAAGGCACGAGACTTTAAAAGCTCATTTCTAGATGATAATAATTCGTATTAGTTACTAAATTAATTTTTAAAAGCATTATATGGTTTTATTTAATAATTCATAGGAAACAATATTGCCACTCAATGTCAACGAATAGAAAAGGACTAAGAAGAAAGTGTCATTCATTACATTTCCATGAGGGAAACTGAAGATAATCGGCAGCAAATAAATCAAATCACACAAATTTGTTGCGAAATCCGTCATTCTCATTGTTCGTTCCTAAGGAATTGTTCCCAGAGGGATGAAAATAAATCATCTCACAGTGAAAATAAGTATCTTTAACGGCGTCTTAGGATATGTCTCGCAGTAGTGCTGAGATATGACAGTATATTTTTCTCTAATAAATAAATCACTGGTTGTTACTAAAACGACAATGAAATTGCAGATTATTAGGATATTTGACTTGAGAGATAAATAAAAATATTTGTTGGTAAAACAAACATTTCATGTATCACTTGTCTTTGGTGAATGGTTCAAAATAAATTATAAATTAATCGACATTAGGCAAACAATCAAGGCATAATTGATATTGTAGTTTATTTCTATTTATAATATTTATTAATCTTTCACAGGTCAAATTCAGATACAGGTGTGTATTTTAAACTAGTTTTTTTTAATATTTTACTTTCTAATATTGAAGTTTTAAGGGATTTTAGTCATGCAAATGGGGAAAAAATTAGGTAATTTTCATTGCGTTTCAATTGACGACATTGGTTACTTCTGACTAAACTTTTGCAACCTTTTTAACATTTACCAGTATTTTTGATATTATGCTCTCGTTGTAATATTTTTGTTTAAATTAGATAACGAAATTACCATTAACTTTATTAGACAATCTAATACTTTTATCGCGGGGAACTAAGGTTTATTCAAGGAATCATTTGGTAAATATAGAGTAATATGTTTATATCGAAAATAACATTTTATCCTCCAATTCTGAATAAAAGATTCAGCTCTAAAAAAAATATCATAATTTATATATGTTAGCATAAATAAAAATATACTGAATGTAAAATATTTTTCAACGATGATAACTATTTATTGATTTAAACAAACATTTCATGAATATTTTGAAACTCTACATCATGACAAACAGGTTTATATTTACCTTCTTTTGTGGGTATTCCTTTCTTTTATACAATCAACTACACATAATTTATGCGTATTAGTAAGGCAAATACTAATAATTTCATATTCTTGTTATACATGTTAAATTAATATTAGAACTTTAAAACTTAGAAATAAAGGTGAAACAGAACAAAAAAAAACATAATTAAATTTTTACTTCACACAGCATATATTTTAGTGTCATTATAAAATTTAAATATTTACAAATGTTTTGTGGCTGCGGTAGCCTAGTGGTCAAGGTAAGGGACCCGTGCCAGCTGTATCATGAGTTCGAGCCAAAACCGCTAAAGACCGTTGTGCAGAGGACGTCGGTGCACGTTAAATATGCAGAGGCTCTAACATTGGTGTGGTGTGGAAGCTACGAGAGCGATAGCTATCTCAAGTGTCGTCCTCGTTAATTGACCGAAGTTCAAAATTACGAAGTTCGTCACCAAAGGCCCTCAAACATCTCTATATATTTTAATACTTTTTTACTGAACAGTGCTACTTTAAAATCTACTCACTCATTCACTAAAAATATTTTATGAATACGCTACAGGTCACAGAAAATACAACAACCTGAAGAAAGCATGGAAACAACGTGAAATATACATCATGCTTCAGCGGATATGAACGATACAAATCATTAGAATTATAGCACAGACTCACATCACAGGCGATTGTAGAGCCTTTTCACAAGAGCTGCATAAAGGGATAACAGATTCTCAATTTAAAGTACGGCATTGTTTATCCATACGTTTTTATTTATTTATTTATTTATGTAGAATCTGTTTACCTATATCTCGCGGAAGACATCAAACGCCTTTTGACAAAGCTTCTGAATTCGATGGAGGAGGAATAGTAGCCAATAGGGATTGTGGCTTATCCTTCAGAGAAATTGGTTAACGTGTTGGACGAAATGAAGCAACTGTGATGCGGATCTGTCATCGCTGTATGTAAAAGGAAACGATGGACTGACGGGGCCGATCGCAACCACCTCGTCGCACCACTGTCCGTGAGGAAAGGCGGAATGTGCTCAGGGCAATGATGGATCTTGCAGTCACATCACGAACCATATCACAATAGATTCAGTCTGTTACGCATCATTCGGTGTCCGCTCGTACCATTCGACGCTGTTTTCAGCAGAATGGAATGTCCGCAAGACCTCTATTGCTTCATTTACCTTTTACTGGAATCACGCGTTTGCCCCACCAATGGTGTGATGAACGGCTGACATGAACAACGGAATGAAGTGACATTGTATTTACTGACGAATCCCGCTTCTGTCTGAAACATCACCATGGTCGGATTCGAGTTTAGAGACACTTTGATGAGAGGCTGTTGAACTTTTGCGTTATGCAACGCAACACTCGTCCTACATCCGTTATCCTGGTTTAGGGGTGGTATTGAGTTTCTCGGCTGCACCTCTTTAATACGAACTGTTGGTTCGCTGAACAGCCAGGGCTACATCTCTGAGGAGTTCGAGTTACACTGCATACATTCAGCGCTTGTCATCAGCCATATTCCAACAGGATAATTCGCCACCACACGTGGTACACAATGTTCAAAAGTTCTTTTTCATCCATCTTATGGAATTACTTCATTTATTGTATTGTTCTCTCGGTATATCGCCAATGAAAAACGTACGGTCCATGCTTGCACAAAGACTGGCCTGGGATACACCACTCGCTACTACACCAGATCAACTTCGGCAATATGGTGATACCTCATGGACTGCTGTACCCCAAGGATACTTTGAAAGCCTCTTTGATTCCATGCCGAAGCGTGTAGCAGATGTTACAGCCAACAAGAACGGCTATACTTAACTATTGAATAATCATCATCATAAAAGTCTGTAATTTTAATTGTTTGATCTTTGTGCAACATGTTATATGCCAAATAAATTTCAATGTGATATCTCTGGTCCTTTTTGGTGTTGCCTTTTGTGTGGCCAGCAGTGTACTAAAATGTAGTCTGCATTTAAATATATCATAATTTATTATATTCTTCATAAACTAACAAATAAGATAAATGCTATTAAAATACCTACAATGTCTCATCTATTGAGAAAGGTCTGATGATGAAGTCGGTAAGGAAGTTGACACCATACTTGACAGCTTCGAACCACAAGTGATGTAGTTATTTTATGCAAAAATTTATAAGTAAGGTTTTTAGTTATAATGGTTAATGTTCACAGAGAAAAAGGATATAAACACGGAAAAAATGTTTTCATTGGTACAATATAATTTTAAAATAAATTTCTTTATTTCCAATTTAACACAGGTGTATGAAATAAATCAAGTTGAGGGTTATTTGCTGACTAATTTTTTGTTCCCTTCAGCAACATTCTCCTCTTTGAGGCTAAAATGACAGACATATCATTCTTTTCATCTATACAGCGTTTCTTTCAAAAATTTATGATACGAATCAAAACATGAAATAGTATGCGACGCGAAACTGAACAAAAAAATTATAAGTAAACTTTATATGTTTAAAGGAAACTTTTATAATATAAGACATGCTTGAGAGTATGTTATGGGAGCATCAAGCCTTATCTAGAATCAAGTACACTCGAGAGGAACATCACAGACTCTAAAAACGAAAATCGTGTTTACTCTTGAGAAATGTTGAAAAGGATCTTTGAGCTGCACACGGGGCTCTATTAGTCCCGGAGTAGAACTTTATTTTCTGTTCTATTCGATATATGTTGCAATATCTCACAAAAGATGGATGCTTCGATAATATTTCGAAATGAAAATAATGAATGATGAAGTAATACGTTGAAAACAACTCTCTGAAAATTCGGAGGAAAGAAAAAAACCATTATATTCATTAAGATATAGTCATTTTTGTAATATGATCAACCAAATAATCAATTTAATCATTTCAACCACAAAATTGAATTTTACACAGTATATATATATATATATATATATATATATATATGCGTTATAGCCCAATTTAATTCATTCTTGACTTTGCAGCAAATATTTTTTGTGCCTTTTATTACTTTATTTTATTATACTATATATATATATATATATATATATATAGCTTATTATTCTCTAGTACGCAGGCAGAAATATTTAGAACATTGAAGATAAATTAAACATATATAAAAATAGAGATTGGAAATTAAAAAAATATTAGAATTTAAAAAAGTTGTTAGAATTTAAAAAATATATATGTAAAATTTTTTAAAAGATACTAGAATTTTAAAAAATCATATTAGAAGTTTAAAAAAATATTAGAATTTTTTTAAAAAAAAGTATGGGTGAGGCAGTCTTATAAACATTGCTGACTTAGAACAGCTTTTAGATAGAACGTAATTTATATAAAAGTGGGGTTTAACAAGTTTTGAGGCTAGCCAACCTTCCTCTTTCTGTTTATAATACTGAGCGAAATCCTATTGAAAATAATGAATTCAAAATTTAATTTCAAAATCCACATCACAAGAAAAAGATACCTAAAATTACATTCAAAAATGTATAGCACACGCTGAATATGGGTATAGGAAAAAGTTATTACCATTTTTTCTGGACCCCCAAAAAAAATTCAAAGCATAGTAGTGGCTGAACTGTAGCACTTAACAAAAAGTATAAAATTAATACTACTAATGTAATTATATATAGATCATGTATAAAGATAAATGATACAGTTATTTGCGAGACTCTAGGGTTATATTTGTATTTTTTATATAAAATATTACACACACTACGGTTTAAATAAACCTACACAAATAATAAAGTTTATCTGTAATTCGATATGTAGGTAAATATAAGTAAATGTAACTAGGAAAAATAATAAAATCTACAATAATTATAAAAAAAATTATTAATATCTTTTCAAAACTTTTGTCCTAACTATTTAGAATTTCTTTATGCAAATAACTATTAAAAATTTTAATTGGGTATTTTTGAATTAAATGGTACTTATAACAAAATGTTTATATATATATATATATTTTACTTTTTCTGAACTTTTTGAAACAAGAAATTTGTTACGTTGTATGTAATTAATAATAATATTTTTGAACATTGTAACATGTACACTATACTTTCTCAATGAGGTATTTATTTAATATTGAAGTTACAAATTCATCTATATTTTGTCATAAATATTGGTAATTTAACTTAAGCACTTATTTTATTTTTTTGAAGAAAATTTGCTTCATAGTGGTTACTGTTAGTCTGTGTTAAATTAAGATGTTGAGGATAAAATTTAGTGTTAGGTTCAAAATTTTCATGATCACCAAAAATTTAAATATCATCTATTTAATGAAAAATATCTGTCTCTCTCACTTTCTGTATAAATATATCAGTGGTTCTTAGCTCTTTAAAATAATACATTTTATTAACTTAAAAAGCAACCTTTTGTTTTACTTTGTAGACAAATTCTACAATATTGTGTATGCAAAACAAAAACAATTATAGTGTGTTGCTCCTGTAATTTTAGTATTAACTTAGATTAGCATTATTTTTTTATACTTTTTTTACCGTGTTACAGTTCAGCCAATAGTATTATAGCTTTGAGTGTATATTTGGATCATAAATCTGGCAATAATTTGTTCATTGCTCACTGTTTTGTCGTGATCCAAGCATTTTTGTATGCATCTTTAGGTAAGTTACCTTTTTTCTTATAATGGATTTAAAGCTTCTACCGTTTATTTTCAATAGGACCTCGTTCAATATTTTAAACAGAAAGGAAAAAGTTTGATTAGACACTGAAGTGGTTAAACCCTATTTTTTTATAAAATAAAATCTATCCTTAGGCAACATTGTCTGTAATAATGCAAAATCTGTTTGGTTATCTTATTTTTAAAGTTTGAATAATTTGTCTCTTTAGTATAAATTATTGAAAACTATATATGTATACTTGGATCATCAAAAAACGGAAAACTAATCATGTTCTTTTATTAATGGAAAATGAATAACTCCTCTATATATTGTAAAAACAAATTCTGTTACACGCTTTGAAGCTTCTTAAACTTCTTTACATAATCATTCCCTACTTTTAAAAAATTGTCGTATTTCTGCACGAACTTCAGTATACCCATTTTTTATTCTTCTGCTGATAATGTATTGAGCCAGATGGTCACTGTATATATATTCACCGGGTTAAATTAATAAATTCTGTAACTTTACAATAAAATAAAAAGACGGGAGATGTGGCGATAGCTAATATATCTTTTTTACTCTTTTACTGGTTTAAATATTGAAAACCTATGTCAACTTTCTTAGCATAGGAGAAATCATTTAATTTAAGGTATCCGACTGGTTGCGACAACTTTTTTTTTTAAAAAAAGAAGATATGAGGAATTTTTTGTTATTTTTAGATTTGTTTAGTGCACTTTAAGAAAAATGTGCTAAAATTAAGAAGAGAAAAATAAATTGTTATTACTAAAATGGGAAAAAATCGGTAAAAATTGACAAAAAATAGCATAAATGCGGCCCATTCTGCACCAAAGGTTTATGAACAAATTTTCAATTTTTCAATTCTGATATGTTGTTTTGCTATTCATTTTTAAATGACTTTCAGGATAAGAGGTATTTTAATTTTTTCAAAAACTAGATAACTTTATCTTAGTTATTATATGAAATTGCTTAAAATAACCGCAATTATATTCACATAAGGGACTGTAAATTTTGTAATAAAACAGTGATTGATAAATCTGAAAGTTAAAGCATTTCTACTTTTTTACAGAACATACAAAAAAATTTCAGTTAATTATTTTCAAACTTTTTGAGCAATCACTGGCCCCGTTTGAGTATTTTCAAAAATAAACACATTTCCAGTAAAACGCGTTTTAAATTATGACATCTTGCTTAAAGTAATGGCATCTGCTTTTACTAAAATGCTTGTAGTTTTTGTTCTAATGAACGGGAATTAATAAACTTGGTATTTATATAAAGCTAATAAGTTGACAAATAAAACAAAATCATAAAATAATTTGTCATTTTTTGTCAAAATTCTCACTTTTAGGCTAGTCGAATACCTTAAATTCTCTGAAAATAAGGCTTAACGAACAGGGAAGTGTCGTATTTCATTCATGATTGAGTAAGCGACGCTGTTGATTGGTTTTGACAACATGCATTGAATGAATATATGTTATTCCTTTTTGTTCACTCCAATGGAATAAATCAAACATGAGTAATTGGTTTTTATTAGGTTTTGATTGTTATGAGAAAACTCTATAATTTTAAATATTAGTCTAGAAAAATTTTCTAGAATAACAATGTACTTTCTGTATCTCTTTTCATTTTTAATTTCTTAAAATGACACTTATTTCATAGTTTACACTTGGCTATAAAATCATACGTCCGTAACGATAAAAATAATTGTTATTTTTTTTACAATTTGGTTAAGTAGGTCGGTTAATTTTTTTTAAAGCAGCTTCGATCTGAAAATAATCAGTCACGTTTTCATTGGATTGAATGGAAAAATGGGCTTCATTTAAAAATAAGTTTTGATTATATTGTTGAGTTTTTTAAGTTAGTGGTACAGTAAATACCTGTATATTGCAATCACTGGTGTAGCTAGTCCTGAAAATGCTCTGTATCAAAATTCTTTGTAGAACCATTTTTTTTTAAAAAAATAAATATGATCTCTTATTTTAAAGTGTCAAAAATATTACACATATTTGTAGGGGCACCGTATCATTGATACGGCGGCAGCTACGCCACTGATTTCAATAGATGATATTATTTTGTGTGATCATTTATAGCATTATTTCTCAGCGATGAGGTTTGTACTCCATAACTCTCCTTGAACATTATTCAATCTATTTTTGTTTGACAAATTATTTTCTTTATAATATTGTTTTAGTATTTACTATAAAATCCGGCGTATAACGCGCAACTTTGACACAAAAAATAAGATCAAAAATTAAGCGTTCGCGTAATATACACCGGGTATATATAAAAATAATAACTCTTAAAAATTAATAAAAAGGAAGAGAGGCGAGCATAAATTATTAGATTCTACATAGATTGGAATACTGCTTATTAAAAAGAAATGACATATCTAACGAACTTAAAGGGTTTTTGCTCTAAAAGTGTATTAATTTTTCAAAAGCCTGGGATAATACCTTGAATAAATGACTTCAAAACATAACAAAACTGCATATGAACATTTCAGGTTTCTTCGTAAATACGAGGGGGTACGACGAATACACCTAAAAATTAAAAATGCAACTTGAAAGTAAAGGTGCGCGTTATACAGTGATGCGGATAACACACCGGGTTTTACGGCAATATTTATGGTTATAGTAACCTTTAACACACTTATAAATTTAACTTTGAATAACTCTAATTTTAGGACTAGTAAATCAACTTGATCTGCTGTTCTTTTAACTTGATTTGCTATTTTTAAAGTTCTAAATAGTCATTAATATTTCATGTTTCAATGCCTTTAATCGGCCATTTTCATCTATCAATTCATTTTAAATCATGAGAATTGCCAATATACACTCAGTTACTTCCATAATAAGGTTGGAAAAGACCTTGAGGTAAACTGTGAATCTAAAGCTATGAATCATCTATCTATAACGACGGTCTTTAATGAAATTAGGGCTTGAAACCTAGTTCACTAGAGTATTACTTATCATAAGAGGCATACGAAGGTACACATTATACCGTTGTCCAATATCGACAATTCAAAAGACGTCACCAAATAATGTAATCGTTATAATTGTTTTGTTATACTTGCGGGCACGATTTTCCACTATATGTTGCATATTGTAGTATTTGGCGAACTTCTATTAATTTAAAAGAATCGGTTGATGTTTTAATACGTAAGTACAAAGTTATGTTTAATTCACAGGTAGTTTCTACCTCTGCAAATGCCCTCAGGCTCGCCTTCTAATGAGTACGGTGTCACTATCCGAGGTGTAGTGATTTTCCTTTTCCACGGTTTACTGTCTTTGGTAAACATGGTTCACGAACCGGGGTACCTAGTGATCCTTCTCTATTTTTACCCTTTTTGTATTCAATTCATTCTTTTTTCTTCCGTCTAGACACAGATATTAAAACAAATGTTTGGCGCAGTATAGCCGAAATCGGCTCTTGCGCCAATAAACCCCAAAATCACTCACTCACCTCTGTAAATGTGTAAAATACACAATACAAAATTAGAGCATTAGCACGTTGAATAATCCACTAATGCATGCGGTTCGATATTGAATATAAAGTACCTATACAATTCCATTATCAGAAATAACTGAAGAGCATGAAGTTTAAGGTATCAGACTATCCTAAAATTGTGAATTTTGCCGAAAATTGACAATTTCTTTTATCATTTTATTTTATGGGTCATCCTATTAGCTTTCTAAAAATACCAAGTTTATCATTTTCCGTTTACTAGAACAAAAACTGCTTTAGTAAAAGCAGATGCCCATTACTTTAATCAAGATGTCATACTTTAAAACGCGCTTTACTCAAAATGTGATTTTTTGAAAATAATCAAACGGGGTCAGCGATTGTTAAAAAAGTTTGAACATAACTAATTGAAATTTTTTCTGTAAGTTCTGTAAATTAGTAGAATTGTTTTAACCTTCAGATTTATCAATCACTGTTTTATTACAAAATTTACAGTCCCTTATGTGAATATAATCACTGTTTTTTAAGCAATTTCATATAATAAACTGAGATAAAGTGTTCTAGTTTTTGAAAAAAAAAATCTCTTTTTCTCTCTAAAGGTCATTTCAAAAATGAAAAATATAGCAACAAATTAGATTGAAAAAATTTAAAATTTGTTCATACACCTTTGGTACAAAATGGACCACGTTTATGCTATTTTTTGTCAATTTTTACCTATTTTTTCCCATTTTAGTAATAATAATTTCTTTTTCTCTTCTTACTTTTAACACATGTTTTTTCAAAAATGCAGTAAACAAATCTAAAAATAACAGCAAACAAAAATCCCCATATCTCCTTTTTTTTAAAAAAAATGTTGTCATCACAACCAGTCGGATACCTTAAGCATATTAGGTGATACTACATCTTGTTTTATATTTGAACCTTCTATGCTTGAAAATTTTTGAGATTATTGAAAAAAAATAAGCATAAACTTTCAATCAATATAGCTTTAATATTTTTTTTTTAAATTGCATTGGGATTTGAACTGATATAAGAAGAAATTCATTTTGAAATGGAAAAAAAATGCAGTGAGTTTATTGCATTTTACTTCACGAGCCAAGGGGAATCTAGGAGTACTCTCAGAGGAAAAACTGAGCGCTCAAACTATATCTTTTAAAAGAGAATTGATTGTCGTTAACTAGAATCTTCTTGCGATAATCGAGTCCCAAGTGGAATGAAAAGAAAAGGATTTTACTGGTAGGAATTGGTTTCAAATTCGATCGATTTTTTGAACTAAGCGCAATAAAGCAGAAAAAATAAATAAACTAGCATCTAGAACTTTTGAAAAGAGTTGTAATATCTATGGCAATAAAAAGCAAAATGTGTTTTTTATGCTTTTTTCTCTCACCTATTTTAAAATTGACAAATAATCTGATTAAATCATAGTTAGGAAGGATTTTTAATGTAGTAACAAATTACACAAATTAAACAGGGATTTTATTCACCTTATAAACCAGTTTTCCTGTACCTTCTATTTGTTTCAATATTGATGAATTTAAAAATAGAATCAGACTATTTTTTTTCAACAGGTAACATATGTTTTTAAACTGTATTTCTTATGGATTGAGAATATATATTTTGTATTCTTTCTTAGATTAAAAAAATGCTTCGCAGAATAAGGCTAACATAAAATTTTATTTTTATTTTTAAAACAATTAACTTCACCTATATCGATGGGTTCTTTCCGTAAATATGTTCGCAGATTTATTTGTAGTGACAAAACTACAAATAAATTACGGAATGTTTAAATATATAGGTCTTTTTCATCCCCTCAACATTTCAATGATATTTAAAAATCCAAATATGTATAAAAATAGGGGTGATTCTGGTAAACTACCTATTAAAATCACTTATATTGTTTCTAGTGGTGAAATGAAGGATTGCATTGATTTTAAATTTCTTACGAATAACAAAAAAAGTAAATTATACAGTTTGGACTTATTCGGAAACTAAATTATGCAGCAGAATTATTCAGATCTATACGATGTTCTCTAACTACGGATCAATGTATAAGTCCGTAAAGATTATTAGAAAGGTTTTTTGTGCTTGCTTGTGTTTACTAACACTTTTGTGCCACAAAATGCATCAAAACGAAACATTACTTTCTGACTTTTTTTTGTTTTTTTGTAATATTTTCTAAAGATGTAAATAAAAAGTTCTGAAAGCCAAAATTCGAATGATTTCATTTTTTAAGATATTGTTTTTATACATTTATGGTATCCGACTACTTGCGACAAATATTTTTAAAAAAATAGTGATATGGGGATTTTTTTTGTTGTTTTTAGATTTTTTTTTTTTTTTGTACATTTTAAGAAAAATATGCTAAAATTAAGAAGGTAAAAAATTATTATTTATAAAAATGGGTAAAAATTTACAAAACATAACATAAACAGGGCCCATTCCGTACCAGAAGTTTATAAACAAATTTTCAATTTTTCATTTCTAAAATGTTGCTATGTTTTTCATTTTTGAAATAACCTTCAGGATAAGATATATTTCATTTTTTTCAAAAACTAGAGCACTTTATCTTAGTTATTATACGTGATTATAAGAACAAAAGAGACTGTAAATTTTGTAATAAGACAGTGATTGATACATCTGAAAGTTAAAACACTTCTGCTATTCAACAGAACATACACAAAAAATTTCAGTTAATTATTTTCAAAACTTTTTTTTAGCAATCGCTCTGGCCCCGTTTAAGCATTTAAAAAAAAACACATTTCGAGTAAAACGCGTTTTAAAGTATGACATCTTGCTTAAAGTAATGGCATCTGCTTTACCTAAAACACTTGTAGTTTTTGTTCCAGAGAACGGAAAATAACAAACCTGACATTTTTATAAAGCAAATAAGATGGCATATAAAATAAAATCATAAAATTTTCTGTCAATTTTTGGCAAAACTCGCAATTTTAAGGTAGTCAGACACCTTAATACAGTCAACATTTATGACTTTATCTGATTCTTTTTCCTTGGTTCTCTCTAAAACAACACGAGAGATATTGACGACGTAAATTGTAATTTTAAACCAATGTCAATTGATGAGGACACCTCAACTGGCATCAATAATACTCAAAAGTATTGAAATTGTGAATATATAACAAACGGAATATCAAAACTTAGTAATTTCGCTACTGGATTAGTTTGTACATGGGACTGATTGACTAAGTAGAATTAAAAGATTCACCTCAATTTCTTTGCTTCGAGGAAAGCAAAAGACGGCATGTAGTTGTAGCATCTGGCGCAGGTGTCTTTTCTATATTCCTCCAGAGGCAAGAAATATCCCCTCTCGGTTCTGCAGGAAATGGAAAAGAACAGATCCGTCTCGTTGTCGGACAATACAAATTCGAATCCACTGCCCCATTGCATCTGAAAAGAGAGAGAGACGATTCTTACTTGATATGGAATAAGTAGAAATTAAAATTGTCAGATTTTTTTAAAAATATGTATGTTCTTTACATTGATCTGAATACACAAAACTAAAGTTATGTTAATACAAATATGAGTTGTTTTATTTTCCAATCACTAGAGCGTAAGAAGTGCAAGTATATTTCAGATCCTTACTGACTTATATGTTCCAGTTAAATTTCTAGGAAATCATATATCCTTGTGTTCACACACAGAAATAGGATTATTTTTTACAACTGCTTTATTATATGAATGCATAAAATAATAACAACATGTTTTAGAACATATTTAGTAACAAAACTATTGTTACAAATAATTTTTTAAAAAAAATAATTTTATGAAGAGTTTCAATTAAATTGTGGCAGCAAAACCAAGAAGTACTACAACATAATTTCTTGCGCATAAAATTTACAAAAATGTGAAAGTTAAGAACATATATAACAGTGAAACTATAAATGCCTTTCGTTCTAGAGTATTGGGAAGATTATTTTCCCCTTTTGATTAATTACGCTAGAAATTACCGCTTATATGCGGGAATCAAGTAAATAGCACAAATCTTGCTAATATGTAAATTTACTAGCCTGGTTCAGTAAGGTATATACAATTATGTGTGTGTGTTTCATTTCTCACAATTATCTAATTATTTTGCAGTTCACCTAAATAATATGCGCAATAGCTGTTTTAGGGAGGGAGAAAAATTATTAGTAATCGAAACTTAACTGTTCCGAAAAGAGGTTCTCAGATATGAAAATTAGGAGAAAAAAATATAATTTCAAATTTCACTATTGCTACAAAGGGTTGAATTTTTTTAAAAAAAACAATGGTGTTTATTTTAGTAGGTTTTGTTGTTTTCTTCAGTGACGGACCAGCTACGCTTACTTCTCTTTTTTTTTACTTTTTATTTATCCACACAACATATATAAGCCATTTACAAGCGCAGCAAATTTTAAATATTTCATAATTGTGAGCTTCAAAATTATTAGAGTTCTATTATTGCTCACGTCAGTGTACAGAGAAAAATCTCGTCAAGCTTCTTCCACAGAAAGTTCTCATCTGCCAGCACGCGCGCCAAAGCAAATATTTTACATTAGTGCGCATGACGCCATGCGCACCAACGTCAAATTTTGAATGAACATCATATGTTTCTGAAAAGGATTTCAGGACTTACATTTATTCACATGGCTCCAGTGGCTAAGCGGTTGCGTGCCTGTTTCGCAAGCCCAAGGTTGCGTGTTCGACACCGTTTGGAGTCGATAGGTTTTCTGAATGCGGAAATCGTAGGCACGCATGTCATAGGATCACATTATGTGACATGAAAATATCCCTTGGGTATCGATTTGGATCTGGTACTCTCGACAAGTTTAAATCACGGCAATATTTAACATCCGATGAGAGCTTGAACTGAATTAATTTCAGCGTC
>BMAO01007216.1:19505-47301 GCA_019973975.1 Trichonephila clavata
AATCCAATATGTAAATTTAGGACATTCTGAAGTGTGGAGCGAATCCTTAAATATGGACTTAAATGGGCAGTTAATTAAGTGCGGAATCCAATCGATTTTACTTGAAGGCCTTTTCCGGAATGAAAAGAGTGTTTTCTTTACTCACACTTGCATTAGAGCTACGGTAGCCGAGGAATCATTGCCACGAACTTGTGGTCGGCGTAGTCGAGTCTTAAATTTAAGTACTGGTGACACTGTAGCCTCTTCATGTGGACGAGTTGATGCAGGTTAAATCTCTGTCGAGGCTAAGTCTCCACGTTGACTTGGAGTGGATAGTTGAAAAGTAATTCGTCAGATCAGGCTTAATCCTCGCCTTTTGACCAATGTCCAATATTACGAAATCTGTCAGATGTAGCTTTTTTGATGCTTCAAAGTGCGACGTTAATAAAAAAAATCAACTCACACTCCAAATGAGAATTCTTTTTCTATGGCATACAATCATACAGAAAATTTTAAGATGAGCAAGTGATATAAAAATAAACTGAAGACAATTCCTTCTTAGGTCAACAACGAAACGTTTTATATATTTTAGTTACTTTTTATTAAATTACAATTAATATAAATATATATATTTGTATGAGAGAATCACAATATTAAGTGGCAAAATAACATTTAAATTAACGATAAAACGTTTTAGCCACATTAAATTTCTAATTACATTTGTTTAATAAAAGTTGAATATTAATAAGTAAGAATTTATCTTAAAACCAGTGTAAAAGGAATGCTAATGTCTAACTAGCATACGATTATTCAGATTACGTTAAATCTTTATCACAAGTTTAACAAAAGCTGTTTTATCTAATGGTACTGCCATCAAGAGGAATTATTTCAACTGAAATATATATCTTAAACTACAATTAATTAATTAAATTTAATTCATGAACTAATACTTCAAAAAACTGTATTAAGATCAAGTGTCATCCATTACAAGTTTAAAAAATGCATTTGAACTTGAGTAGATGAATAAAACGTATTTTATTAACGATTGAAAATTTGTATAAGATATGTTTACAAATATATATAAGGAGAGTGTGAACAAATAGCAGGAATTGAACAAAAAACACATACTAAGCGAAGATGAAACTAGTTAATAACCCAAATACAATCATTATAAGAGCAAATGTATGATATTGTATTGAATGTTAGAATTTAATAACTTTAAGAAATTGTGGAAATTAATTATGAAATATTTTGTATGCAGTTTTTCACTAAGTTCAAAGCCGCTATTGGAATCAAAATGCTAAATTCTAAAAGTTTTCTTCACTCTTCCTAGCATTAACTACAAAGATCTTTATTCTGTATTGATACTGCTCATGCAAAATGTAGCCGAAGAATAGCTGCAACTTTCTGATTTATTAAAATGTTCATAATTTTTTTTAATTAAATTTTAATTTACATTTATTACTTAAAATTATTTTATAAATAAATATAAAATAAAAATTTGGTAAGTATGCTTTTGAACTGGAAAACAGAAAGTGAGAAAATAATTTGTCTTTTAAAGAGCTTTATTCTTAAGATATGCCCTGAATCATCATTATTTTATGATTTCTTTTTTAAAAAAAGAAACAAAGTGACTAAAATGTCATCTATGAATTTTTAATGAGCTATAATGTATCTAAAATTAACAGCGAGGCTTTTTAGAAAAAGTTAAAATTCAAAATAAATCAACGAAATAGCGTTTGATTTTTGAAAACCCTATGTAATCCATTCAAGATGACATTCAAGAGAGTATTATTCTTTTTAATTTAAATTTTAAGAAAAAAAAACATTGTTGGCTATATTTTCGCCTTACTTCTTTTTTCGGCATTCCTATCAGTGCCTATAATGTTAAAACATGTTTCTATTGCAGGTATTCATTTATCTATGTTTTCGTTATAGAAATTACGAAATAATATTCTACGTAATTTGAAATTTAATGTGTTCCATCTCTGAGAATTCAGATGCTTGGTTTTTGACAAAATTTTCATGTATTTAAAACATACAAGAACCAAAGAATTAAAGCGCTATTTATTCATCCAATATATTTCTGGAATTGCACTTTAAATTAATACCAAAGCCTGCCCTTTTCAGAGATAAGTATTATGAGACATTTATAAATAGGATTTAAGCTGTTATTAGCACTCTGCTTAAACCTAATAGAGCTAAGCTTCCCATTATGAGCGGCAGTGATTATATAGCAGAAATGCAATTTACGTTATACGGGACTGCACATACCAATTACTCTCTTGTAACACTTCCTTTCACCTAATATACCGTCACTCCTTTCCGTTGTTTAGTAGGATGGGGAAACTGAGTGTTCATGGTTCTGAATTAGTGGTCAACGTTATCTAGTCTGGAGTTAGATTCCTGGTGTCACAAAAGAGGGGCTGATGCACGTTAAATTGCCCGATTCTTAATATGCTCGCGTGATGTGAAACTTTGAAGAGTTGGGTGCCAGTTCAGATTCATCTTCGTCACTTGACCATTTTTTCAAAACTATAAGGTCCGTTGCCAATAGCCTATGAGTATTTTTGAAGGAGTGAGAGAGAGTTATAGTAATATCTAACACAAAAGCTGCATGGGAGCTATTGGCAACTGACTTCGTAATTTTGAACCGTAGTCAGTTTTACGTGGGAACACCTGAACTGTCCCCCTTTCTCCTAACATCCGCAACACACCAATGGTAGAACATTAAGCATCGACTGATTTCACGTGCAGTGGCCCCTTCTACCCGGTCGAGTACTTTCAACAGAAAAAAGAACTATATGAACGTATTAACGTCACCTCACAAATAAACATGATGTCTTTTGACGATGGACTTCGGAATTTTTAACTCGCTCAAGTGACGAAGATGGCACCGGAGATTACAGCACCTCTTTAAACCAATGGGAGACATTTAACGCACTACACCAATGGGACAGCACTACACCAATGGGAGACATTTAACGTGCATTGGCCCCTTCTACACGATGGATCTTCAGTGGCACCAGGGCTCGAACACACGACTCTTCGACCATAAGTTCGTAACCGTAACCATTAGTATTACGTCCTCTTCGAGTACGTTCAAAATACGTCTTTAATAAACGATAAATTTCTCTATTGCTTAGTGAGTAAGTTTATTAAGAAAGACTGAAAACTGCAGTTCGTTTCAATTTAATTTCACTTGAAAAAAGTAGAATCCATAAAACATAATCAATAATAGAAAATTGCGTAACTGAGCAAACTTGACATGGAGTGCATGATTAAATCAGTAGCATATTAAATGTGTCTGAGCTTTAAAGATTCTCGCGTGAGCAGAGAAAAAATGGCGTGGGGGGGGGGGTTGGAGATTGCGTCAGTAACATACGCGCTTCTAATGTTTCGCCAAATTATCAATAAAAAGCAGAAACACTCGGCATTGAAAACTTATAGTAAAACTATAGTGTTACATTGAGTTCAAGAATGTTATTTTGATTTAATTAAAAAATTTGGTGGATTTTTAAAATTCATTGCTTTTATTGGAAAAATCGAATACAAATTCAAAGCCAGCATTAAATACATATACTTCTTAAAAAATAAACTGAAATTCTCTGAATACTTCTAAATATGAAAAATTAAAACACGATGATGAAAGAGGATTTTATTGAGGTTTAATAAATATTCTTAAAACTTCGAAATAAAGAAAAGATTTATAAAAAAACAACCCGACAGTTTTAAAAAAATTCATTGAAAATTGCAATTAATAAATATATTACAACTTTATTTTTAGCAGTTTTTCTCGTATTTTTTTTGTAAACTTTCCTTAATTATTCTTCAAAGAGAGCAATTTTAAGTTGTTTTAAGCCTGTCGTTATTTTAAGAAGTCAGCATTATCATCTTTTGAACTTTATCACTTGTATGATTTTTTTTAAAAAAGGAAATATTCTCATTTTAATTAATCAGAGAAAAATTGAATATTTTATTAATTGCTATTCTCTGTTTAACGCATATGAAGGGGCATATAAAAATTTAAATCTAGATCTTCTTATGCAGTTCTTTCAGGTTTTATCTTTTATATTACGAAGAATTATACATTTTTAAATGTAGGCGTACTTAATAACTTTTTCGTGGCTTGAAATGCGTAAAATAAGACAAAAGTTTAATATTAAAAAATAAGATAATATTTGAATAATATTCTGGTGATTTATAATTAGTTATTATTTTTTCTTGGATAAAAATTAAAGAATATTGCAGCTAAAAATGTAAAATATTATAATATCTAACAAGCTCTGTTAGTAACTGCAGTAACTGTGGCCATTTTCGCAAACTCATGTACTTCTTTGTTTCTGTCGTCGTGGGCTCAAATCATGGTGCTAATGATTATCCGCCCTTATGCACAGGAAACGATGCCTATATAAATCTGTAAAGCATAAAGTGACCACGTTCAGTAGAAGCTTGGAGAGAGGGATGCCGGTTCAAATAACATCCTCGTTATTTGATCAGGAGAACAAGGTTCGCGTTAATAGCCTTCGCGTTGCTTTAGAATTCGAAGTTAATGAAAATAAAATTGAGATAATTTATAGTAATGAGTTTTAGGATAAAATTTCACAAAATACTGCATTTAGAAAACAATTGGTATAAAAACAGTTAACGTTTTAAGGAACTGAATGTCCATCGCTTTGTATTTTTCTCACATTAATCCGAGAGCGGGAGCCCGGGGCAAAAAGTCACTCAGGCTTACGAAATCGTAAATTCTGAAAAAACTGTTTATTTGTCACCAATGACCTTAACATTACCTTCCTATATGACAGCCTTCATGGGAACTAAAATGTATTTGTCACATATCTCCCTCTTTTTTGGGAATAACAAACATTTTCCTACAAATCTTAAGGTACTTGTTTCAAATGAGTTCCCCAAGCGCCCACTTAAGTTCAAAATATTTTCTATGAACAGGCTACATTTCTCCCTTGTGAACAACTTAGTGGTTTTGATTGCTGTTTGTACGAGTTTTTACAGTTTATAATTGAACATTAGCAGAATATAAAAAAATAAATGGGTATCCGTGATCTATATTGAAAGAATTTGAAAATGATCAAGCAAGGGAAAATGATCACCCTGATGAAATAACGAATATTAATCATGACAGCGAAAGTAAATTTGAGAAAAGCGATGAACATGTAACGTTTGAATTTTGAAAGCAAAATTTTAAATGCTGCCTAAGGAACTCCACCAAGAAAAATATGAAACCATAAGAGTATAGCACAAGACTCTTAGCTCCTTTAAAAATATACAAGCAAGAAAAAGTTCAACATACTATTTGTCGATCAAAGGACACTAAAACTACAATAACTTGAACAAAATATGACAGTTTTGCTTGCAAATACAATTCCTAAAATGTTAGCAAAAAGTGTTTGTGATTTATGTCCTTTATTATATAGTCACGCACATTTGAAACTTCTTGGTTCAGTTTGATTGATATTTTTTCTAACATTGTAATGTAGGACTATTCCTACTTCCCTCAAACCCCCCTTGTCTACTCTCAGGCGGGCTAGATGTGTGGGGAGAACTGAATAATCAGTCGACATGATAGCTGATTAGCTGTGTAAAAATATTATTAGCTGTGTGAAAATACCATGTTTATTTTTTCCAATCACTAGAACAAAAACTATAAGTGTTTTATTAAAAGCAAATGCCAATACATTAAGCAAGGTGTCATACTTTAAAAAGCGTTTTACTCGAAATGTGTTCTTTTGAAAATACTCAAACGGCGTCAACGATTGCTGAAAAAGTTTTGAAAATAATTAACTAAAAATTTTTCTGTATGTTCTGTATAATAGTAGAACTGTTTTAACCTTCAGATTTATCAATCACTGTTTTATAAAATTTATAGCCCCTAATGTGAATATAACCCCCGTTCTTTTAAGCGATTTCATGTAATAACAAAGACAAAGTTCTCTAGGTTTTGTAAAAATTAAAATATCTTTTATCCTGAAGGTCACTTCAAAAATGAATAACATAGCAATACATCAAAATTGAAAAATTAAAAATCTGTTTATAAAGTTTTGTTTCAGATTGGACCAAGTTTGTGTTATTTTTTGTCAATTTTTACCCCTTTTAGACATAATAGTTTCTTTTTCTCTTCTTAATTTTAGCATATTTTTCTTAAAATGGACTAAACAATTCTAAAAACAAGATGTTGTTGGGTACAAAATGCATTCTTAATATTAATTTGTAATTAATCAGTCAGTGAGAACATTTGTTGTCTTTTTCGTACATATTATTTTATTTAAAGGGGAGGTTCACGAAACAGGATCTGTATCTCAGTAATGTTAAAAATAGGTATTTTTAAGGAACATTTATAAAATTCTATTGAATAAAAATCTCCAATTTTTTTACTGAATATTCTTTGAACCATAATACATATTTTAATCAGAGATTTTATGGATAGGATGCCTAGTTATTTTTTTCTAAATATTTTTTGCACAAATCTGGCTTTTTTTTTTCAAAAATAGTGAAATTTCATGATGATTAATGCTTTAAATTGTCAGAATATTTTTTTGAAAAAATTCCTCCATTAAAGTATGTATTAGAGTGTAATTATTAATTATGCAAAGTTATAAGCTGTTAAATGCAGTAGTTTAGGAACAAATGTTCCTTATATTGTAAAAGTGTTAGTTTTGAGAAAATGGGTTTTAGTAATGGATTTAATAGACTTCGACAGGTGGTAAAACATTTACAAAAAACTATTAAAAAATTTCAAAAAATTCACTTCTACTGCACTTAGAATGATAATTTTTGCACCATTAGAAGCGTAGAAATTCATATTTTATTAAAATGGGAAAAATGAAAAATGTGTTTGGGGTCCGAAATTCATGAACCAACTCCCTAAACAGGGAAAATTATTATCATAAACAATTTTACATAATGTATTACAGATAATTAAATTCTCTTAAACTTATCTCATTGTTAGTGTGCCACCAAATTTCGATATTGTTCAAAGTGTACCGTAACACACACAGAAAAAAGGTTGAGAATCACACTGACTTAGATCTTTCTCGTTCTCTATATTATTAAATGTTTACTTTCTGGCAGTTCGATTTTTTTTCCAGCTCAAAAAAGCAAAGATAAAAACAAGTTTTAGAATTTCAGTCAAACATTTATTCAGAAAGGCTAGTTTTATAAAATATATATTTTGATGAAATTAGTAACTTAATATTTAGAAAGCATACACATTTTGAAATCCATTTGTATCCAATTTAATTAAAAGGAAGGTAACAAAATTCATAAATAAATACCAATTCTGAAATGTAATAATGTTTACTTCATTTATTATTAGAGAAAATGTACTTAATTTTACTCAGCGTATCATATTTCCGAATAATTTAAATATTACATAAGCAAATAAAAAACCGAGACTATTACAGTTAAAGTAACCTTAGGAAGTATTTAAAAAAAAGTTGAGCAATTTTGTTTCAAATAAACTGTTTAATTTATTTCTATTTTGGTGTACAACAGATTTCATTTCAATTACAACATATCTCTTATGTGAGCACCACGTTTCGACATAACAGCAACAGTGAGCGAAAAATTCCACAGCACATATGTCAACACCCACGATGTTGTCAGGGTCTGCCACAATTACGAATTGTGAGCCGCATGAACAGTTTAAACAGCTCAACTCGCATTTACTTCTCCAGGTTTCATGACACATAAACTTTCTGCCATTTTATCTCACCGTCAGATTTAATGCTTTTTCATTCTACTCGTAACCCTTTATCCATTTTTTCATTCCGAGACAAAATTTTGTTTCCTCGTGCTGGCAACCCTGATGTGTCGTCTGCAAGTAATGAATAGTAGAAGATCTGAAATGTCAACGGTAGTTTATTTTTATAACTACTTTTTTCAGTCTGTTTTTGCTCGTATGATAATTATTTATTGTTCATTTTTTCATGCAATTGGAGGAAAATTTCAGGATAATGGATAAAAAGATTTTTTTCAAACGTTTAAAAAGTCTGATTCGGAAGAAAAAAAGTGAAATCAAAATTATTTTATGCCCGAATTATTATTTCTTGATAAATGATTAATTGAGTAAAATATTGGAGTTGAAGGGCATGCCGTATGTTTACATTAGTTTCTATATTAAAGTAATAAATTAATTTTTGGTCAAAAGAATTATATGAAATAATGCACATGTCACGGATTGTAATATATAGAGGTACTTGTCACATAGTTTGCGTTTAGCGGGTGGGGGGTGATATCGCAAAAGATAGGAAATGACGTAAACTGTTTCACTTTCGGAATGCTACATATTGTTTTTTATTGTATATGTTTACATATTTATATTTATTTAAGTTAAATTCCTGGTGAAATGGAAAGTTTGAAATATTATACACATAATTTAAATATGAAAATAATTAATTCTTGTATAATAAGTTGCACAAAATAACAACACATTTCAAAATTGAATTACAAATTAAATTCGCAATAATAGCAGTGGAATTATTAGAAGCAAAAGAGACAAATCTTTTGATATTTACGGTCACTAATCAGGTGTTACTAAAAGAAACGAAATTATTTTTAAATAAAGCATAAAATTATTAAATAAGTATCTATCTTACCAAATGAAACCATTATTTTTTTAAATGTCTTTTTTTAAAAAATTATTCTACACAACTTGCAAGAAAAAAAAGAGTGCAAGAAAAAAACAATTGTTTTGAAACTTCTTACATGTAATCAAATATATGAGTTTAAATATACAGAAACCAAATGCTGATTTTCGAAATGGTAAATGCAAATAATATTTTTTTATTATTTTAGCAATAATTTCTTTAAAAGAATAGGAACTGCCTTGTTGCGGTTGTTTACCAATAAAATTTATAGCTATCTTATACAGTATTAGAAATATTGGTAAAATACATTTTTAATCTGTTTTAAGAATAGGATAAACATTTATAAAAATAAATTATTATGATAGTCTAATTTATTTTTAAAATGATGCATTTGAAGAAGATTATACAGAATAGATAAAAATAATTTTCCTAAAAAAGTTGTCTTAATTTTCGAACTTGAAAACCAAAAATTCTTGAATTATTTTTAAAAAATAATAAAAACAGTATGAAGGAAAATGTAGATAAACTTTTAAAAATTTATACATATTAATTTTTCAAAAAAATACTTTTGATCGAGTGAACTCTCAATAATGTGTGTATCGCTTATTTTCATCAGATACTCAATACACGCAATTGATGATAGTTTATTGTTTCAATCCAAAGACAAGATTATGAAGCCAATTTCTTGACATTATTAGTTAATATTAAATTGTTATGTAAATTGATTTTGTAATTATTTTTGTTTTTAAACGCGAAATTTATAGCGAATGAAAATTAAAATGTATTCTAAATCCCTTCATTGATTTCTGATCTAAAAAAGAATCGAGAGAAATTAGAATATTTGTTTAAAATCATTTTATTTGAGCGGTAGGTAGCAAAACAATAATGAAAGAAAATTTTTCTGTACTATTGTTAAAGTATATATTTTCAAATAAATGTGTATTATATTTTAAATTTCATAGTCGGTTTTTATAATCCATTGTTAATTTTTACTTTACACTGCATGCGACTGAGTACACCGAAATTTAATTTATAGACCTAAATTCATCTTGAAATTCACATTGCATACAGAAAGTATCCATAATTAATAGAGAAATGTATACACTAATAAAACAACTCAAAAATATTTAACTGTTTTAAAAGTGTTGCACCAACTCAAGTGTCGTCCTTGTCATTTGACGCAGGTTTGAAATTATGAGGCTCACTACCATTTTTCCTGGTGCAGCTTCAAACTCTCAATCACTAACTTGAAATTTTCACCCTTATAAATCTGTAATCCAATCTTGAATATGACCACTTGGTTACATGGGCTAAGTTCATATTGAAATAGAAATATTTATAAACGAGTATAACTTCTAATCATCTGTGTATCCATGTATTATATTAATTTAAATTAAATGTAAGTAACTACAGAAGGTCACACACACACAAAGAAATGTCTAGGTTTTTGCATTATGTTTAAATAAATACAACAATTTAACTCTGGTATCATCATTTGTTGCTAAAAATAAGTTAACGATTGGTGCATTGGTTGGATGAAAATATCTTTAGTTTCTTCAAATGAAATAACTGGAAATATATTACTTTTAAGGCATTTACTTAAAATTCTATTATCGTGACCTAGATTAAAGAACCTATCGGGTGAAAAAAAATCTAAAACATCCCATTTTTTATACCATTTTTCAACCAGTTGGATTAAAGAACAATTTACAGCAAGTGAGATAGAATGCTTAAGGGGAAAGAATGTAGGGCAATGCTTCTTTTCTTCTTTAGATTCGAAACAAAAAAAATTTAAAAATGGGAAGCCTCAAAGAGTTAACAAGAGGAAATCTTCCAGGAATCAGGGTGAAAATGGCTGTTTTATAGTTCGTGATTTAGGAGATAAGTGCTATATGAGAGCGTGGGTAGTACAAAGATAAAACATGATTCATACCTCCCGTAAATCATGGATATATCTGGAATCAATTACGTGTCATTTAAAGCATTATAAAGCACATGACTCCTAAGTCATAGGGAAAAATACCACTAGAATTTTAAATCCTGCATTTATTTAAGTTGTAAGACATGTTAAGCAGTTATAAATGGACATCATTTTTAATGATACTTTAAGCTATTTTCTTTACGCGGTCACATGGTGTGTACAACCCAGTGTTCTCTAAAGAATACAAAGGTGGCATTAGAATTGTTTAGTTATATTGTAGATTTTACGACAAATTCCAAATTTATTTGAGTAAAATTGTTCAACTCTCTTAAAATTCTTCAAAAATATATTTTAATTAAAAAATATATATATTGTATGTGCACTTTTTAAACCCAGCGCCTTTTGTTCAAAATACAATCAGTGTTATGTACATAGACGCATTTAAATGAATAATGCTAAATTAAATTACATATCTGCGTGGCAAGCTATAAAAATTTATTTCAGTACATGATAAGCTTTTTAAGTAAGCTGTGTCTATCTTGCCACTTATAAGGATCGCGTGAATACCCTTTCAATAAGCTGAATCAAGAGTGGCCAACTCAAATGACCTTGAGAGCCACTTTGGAAGAACATTATTAATCTCGTCGTCGCATTTAAAAATATATATATTTGTACCAGATTTGGATATATACATTTATTGGAGTGAAAATATTAAACACAATGAATTATTATTATTGCTTTCATTATTTTTCACGAATACAAACATAGATCATATAATCATAATAATACTATGATAAAATTTTTAATTTGTTTAATTAGTCAGGTATCGTTCTCTTATTTTTCTCCAGTCGATCTCAAATGCATGTGTTTGCACATCGCAATTGATGTTTCAGGTATTCGTCCGTTAATTTTGAGCTCTATTTATGTTTCATAAATTTCATTTTCGACAAAAACAATTCAAAGGTGTATGTTGATCCAAAAGCGTTCACACCTTTTTGCGCCATAGCTCTCAAAGTGGAAAATTTTTGAAATGCTGCCATGCAATACTACCCACTTCTAAGTATGTATAAAGGCACAAACACAACGTGATGAAATAGAAACAGTTATTTGCTACAAAATAAAAATACTACACAAAATAACCGTATTTTGTAAAGTTGTAATGAATCTCGTGGGCCGTAAGACTATTCAAGGTAGACCGCGGGTTCGTTGCCTCTGGGCTAAATTCATGACGGTCACGTTTTAAATGCAGTTACGTGTTCTGCCTTGAATTCAAAAATGAAACTTGACTTGTACTTTTTGCTCTACTAGTAAAACTCAGATAAAGTTTCAGATTTGATAATTGGGTTCATATAAGTGAGTAATTCAAATATTAAAATTCTTCAAAATGTTTTTCAAACATGTATTTTAAAATGAAACTCTTATTGTTTACCTATGTACGATAAAAAATTGTTGTACAAATATGACTTTTTAAAAGAATGTCGCATGGATTTATGAATTGATTAACTCGAAACACGTGATTATAGTCGTCATGTGACTATGATGTCATAAGAATTTAGCTTATTTAGTTTTAACGTATATTTAGTATGTCTGTATTTAGAAAAAAAAATCATAACTTTTTATTTATAGTTTAAAATATATAAGGCATACTAAACTTTACCAATTCGGATGGAGTTTATTTTGAATGTAAATAATTTTTTCGGGTGAAATTATCCTTCAAAGTATCAAAATTTAGACTTACACATCTTAGTAAATGTGGTTGTATTTCCTGTGTAACTAACCCTATATTTTTAAGATTCTCCGTATAAAGCAGATGGTAAGTTAAATCTATCAAAATTTGAAGTGTACTTTTTTTATCATATAAGTTCAGAGAATACTCAGGTCAATTGCATTCTCGTCATTTGCCTGTAAGTCAAAACTATGAGGTCCTTTGCTGTTAGCTCTAATGTCATTTCGTATTTGAGAGGTAATAAATACTATTTTATTAATTATAACAAGTAAAATAACTAAATAATTCGTAAAAAATGTTTTAAAATATGGATATTGAGATTTTTTTTAACATAGAGAACTTCTCTTTAATTAACAAACACCCACGCTATTTGCCATATTAAAAATTATTGGAAAGTAAATTTATGACTTTTATTTTAAAAATCATTCGATGAATGTTTCCAAATTTATTTTTGAGTATTATTTTTGTAGCATGAATCGCTACTTATACTACAGCATCACATAGATTTGTGATCTTATAACTTGAGTGTTTATATATCAGATGTACAGGGGTAGTAAAAAGTCAAACTCATTTTTTGCCTAATTTTTCTTTTTGATTTAATTTTCTTTCGTACAATCTTCATTGTTCTTATTCTTTTTCATATGCTTTCATGTCATATGTTTTTCGTGTGTTTTAATTTTTTGTGTATGTATAAAATCTCATCAATATTTTTAAAAAAAAGCATGGTGAAACAAGCCAAGGTCATTGTAATAAGAAGTGTTTGTTTTTTAAACCAATGAAATGCTCTGCTATTCCAACCAATCAGAAAGCAACAGGGATGAATGGTTGAGAGAAGAATATACAGCATGGGTGTCTAAGCTATGAACGTGCAAGGGCCACATTGTAGGGGAAAAAACTTGCTGAACCACACATACAATATTTTTTCAACAAATTGAAATTAATATGTAGTTTTATAAAAATAATTTCTTTTTATTATATTTTTTTAAAAATTTGGATTAGATATATATAGAGACATATTTATTTTAAATTTGTAAAACGTTCGTTTCATTTAGTTTGGATTTCATAAAGATAGAAAAAATTCAAATTATGATGAATTTAATTTTGTTGAACAAGCAAATCGATATCGGGTTCAATAGACGAGTTTGAAATTCTGAATGCATTTTCAAGATGTTTGTCAGTGATCTTTGTTCCTATATTTTTTTTGTATGTTTCATTCTTGAAAATAATTGTTCACAAATAGAGGTACTACCAAAAGCTGAAGGCATTAATAAAGCATGATTGTGATAATCAAGATATTTATCGCGGGGTAGGTATCATTATAAAACTCCATTATAAAGAAACATTCCCAAATTCTTTTTTCAGTTGAATGTCACTTTGCCGTTCAATGCATTCTATTTAAAGATTTGAAGGCAATTTATTTATGTCTAGAGAAAATGGCGGAGAGAATATGTTGAAATAATCCTCATTTTTCTCAAAAGTCTTGAAATCTGCATGCAAACACTTGAATTAAATCAAAGATTAATGCAGTATTTTTTGCATATTTTGTGCAACTCACAGGCTTATGTGCAGCCAAAACACTGAAGTGTGTCAAATATTTTACTTTTATTTGATTGTGCCAAAATTTCAACTTTCTTTCAAACGCTGTTATTTTCTGGAACATATTATTAGTAAATATATTTTTTTCCTTGAAATCTGAAATTTAAATTATTCAAATGTTCTTTTAAGTCTTTTAAAAAAGCTAAATCTTTAACCCAATGTTCGTCTTCAAATTCAGTCACAGGTTTCCCTTTTGTTTCCATAAACATTTTTATTTCAGTTCTCAAATCATAAAATCTTTTGATTATTTTCCCCTTTCTGAGCCATCTCCCTTTTGTATAGTAAATAACATCTGCAAATTAGGTGCCTTTACCTAAAGAAACGCTTGAAATTGTCTATGATTACGTCCTTTTGCTGTTATAAAGTTAATGGTGTTTATAACAACGCTTAATACTCTTTCCATTTTTAAAATTTTTTAACACAAATTGCCCTGATGTCATATACAATAATAAGATGTTTTATTCAAATTTTTTATTTCAAAATAAATGTCAACAAATTGGTTTATATGAAACATAATGCAAACATTTTTTTTAAAATAAAAATTTGTAAGTTTAAACGTTTTCGTTATTTACGTTTGGGCCGCATTTTAAAGGCTTTTGGAGCGCACTTTAGACACGCATGATATACGGCATATTTTAGTGCATTGTGAAAACAGTCTATATATATATGTATTGAGAATATTTATAAACCCCGTGCACAACACAATGTGTCACACCGGGGCTTACAACACAAAATAAAAAGATTATAAATCAAACATTCCATGCCTTCTCCGGGATTCGAACATAGGCCCTACGGCATCGCAGTCAGCGTCACTAACCACTATACCGGATGGGCGGTTTACTTTATATATTGGGCTCTATTCTGCACATACTACACATCTTACGCTAAGGCAGGTGTACTACAAAAACCACTTACGGCATTAAACCAATAGTAATATATTTGATATTGGTATAAAAAACACATTAGAATGAATAATAAAAGTCAAGATATATAGTGAAATAATTTCATAATAAAAATTATAACAAACACAAAAATTAGGCACAAAAAATGAGCGTGTTTATGATTTTTTGTCACAACTGTATGTTTGAGAATCTAATTTTTAGAGAATAATGTGCCAAAATATTAAGAATATCTTCTATCTGCTTGTTTACAGAAAAAATATTTTTTAATTAAGATATTTCAATGAGTTTATAGTAATCATAATTTTTTTTAGGAACGAAGCACTGTTTTGGTGATAATTTCATTCTGCTAAGTAATGTACGGAATGCTTATGCTCCTTTCGAACCTAATCAGCCTCCAGTCATAGCTACTAATAAATTGATGTGCAGTTATCCACAAAGATCATTATTGTTGCAAATACCATCTTCCGACGTTTTTGGAATATTATAAAGATTTCTTTGTAAGTCTCTTCAATAATTTTAAGAATTTTAGTAAATACATTTATCCTGAATTATATATATCAGCGAGATATTTCTCTCTCTAAATATTTATAATTTTATAGTTATTAATTCCCACAGGTTCCGGACGTGTACTTTTATATTTTTAATTAAAATATGAGGCAGATTTTTTTAAAAAAAATTGTATACCTTTGAAGAAACACAAATAAACAAAGAATGAGTTTATATAAAAGTCTTCTAACACATTTTTTATTGGTAATGAATAAAATATAATGTAGATACGAGGACCATTCTAAAACTTTTGAGATACAACTAGGTTTGTAAATTTATACTTACAAATTTTTAGCAGGGTTCAAAGTAGCCTCCTCCAGCATTAATGCTCTTTTGTAAATTAATTTTCCATAGGCATTTCATTTCTTGGAGTTGATGAAAAATGCACTTATAGCCACATCAATCTTTTCTTCTGAATGAAAACGACGTCCACATAAGTTCTTTTTTAGTTTAAAAGATAAACAAAAGTAAACATAGCTAGATCCGGAGAATAGCGTGGATATTCTATCAATTTAATTTGTTTTTGCTTAAGAAACTGAACTGTTAATCCTACTGTATGGAAGATACATTGCCATGGTGAAGCATTAGTCCCCTAACATTAACTTCTTAGAGAATTTCTGGAAGATATTTAGTAGCATACAAATTTGCTGTTACTGTCTTCAGTCCTACCAACTTGATGACTTTGACCAATCCCGTACTTCTGAAGGAAGCGTCAAACATTACGTGTTTCATTGCTTGTTGTCTTTTCACCATTGTCGGCCTGGAATCATCATCTAAGACTCATATTTTGCTTTCGTAACGTGTTAGAGCATCAAAATACTGTATGTACTTTTCATCACCTGATATAATTTTAGAAATGATGCGGTGGTCCCCATCATTTTGCAATTTAAGGGTTATTTTATAGATTATGCACGCTCCTCCTTTTGGTGCTCAATTAGATTATGAAGAACCCAAAGGAAAAATACCTTTTCTTATGTAAATTCTTCATGAAACATTTTGGTGTATGGCTGCGGATCCACTGTTTTTCCTTTTGTATGATTTGGTAGGTACAACATTATCATCAATTGACATTTTTCGTATGACAGACACATTATCCGGGATTACTGCCGACCATGACCTTCCTGTGTGTCCTTCATCTTGAAGAAAATTGCGACCTCTAAAAAAGTTCTTTGAACTATCTGAATATAGTACTAAGACATGGAAATTCATCAAGAAATGGTAACTGCAACCGTTGAACACACTCGTCTTGATATATAATCCCGCTTTAAAATCATAGAAAATTATAAGACGATACATTCTCGCGTCAACTCCATTTTCTCTTCTGTCTAAGACTTATTCTACGTTAATTAACTTGAAGTAAGTAAGTAAAAAATAGTCTACTGTGATAAAATGCATTGTATTTTCAAAATAAACTGTTAATTTCTTTGTAATTTCTCGTCTGCGCGTATCTCAAAAATTTCAAAGTTATTCTCGTATCTATGATTTTCAGAAACCTAAGCAGGTGGAATCTGAGGATTTCTTTTGGAAAAATGTGGAACCTCCCAAGTCTCCCTTTTTTAATAGGTGTTGAACTTTTTGTGAACAGAAATATAAGTAATTTTTCACTTCTGTGAATAATATAAAAACACACAGTTTTTACTTGTTTATAACTGCAATGTATTTTTTGCCGAGGAAGAGTAATTCCCTCTTTCGTTCTTAATTCAGTCAAGGGTATTTCCCTTTTATTATTTAAATGACCCCAGACGTTTTCTTCTACCTCTAAAACATGGCAAAAGTAATTTCTCTTTACATCGATTGAAGAATAGAAAAAATTCAGTTTGCGAGAAATTAGATGTCTTATTATTCAGTTTAGTCAAAGAAATTTGGATTTTCAACCCTTAACTTAACCATGCTTTAGAATTAATGGACCCATCGATTGACTTTATATTTTTGCTGTTTGAGCAAAATATTTTGTCTAAGAAATCAGTTATAAGAATTTTTTTTTTGATATATATGAAGTACCAATAGTATTTAAATTACACCTTTCAATAAAGTTAAGAAATTTCAATAATTTAAAATCCCTCAAGCAACTCGCAAGTCTCCAGTTAATTATAACAATCTGCATAATCACTGACATCAATATGCCTATATCCCCCCCCCTTCTTTAAATATGTACTATTTAGATTTTAAGCGAAGCCCCATATAATGAAATAATAAATTTCTTATTATGATAAAGAAAAATAATCAAAAAGCAATTGTTTCTTAAAAATTGAATATTTTTCGTTTAATTACAGCAAGGTTATTGTTAAGCGCAAAAGCTAGAAATAAGTATGGGATCATCCCGCTCTGACTTCAAGTAGAAAACGGGAAGACAATTTAATTAATGAGGAGACCTCAGATAATCACTTTCACGAAGCGAAATTAACTTCTTCGCTGAAACTAAAGCTGAAATAAAAACAATTATCGCTCTTTACACAGAGCTCTAATTACTTTCATGAAAACATTGATGCAAATTAATGAAACTGCTAAGAAAACAATTTTGCTGCACTTTGATTAGGTTATTGCAGAAATTACGTTTGTTCCACTGTGTGAAAGAAGGAAGAGTGGTCGCGTGTTTGATCTGTTTATAATACAATGATTTGTTTTTAAAATTATCTATTTATTATTTATTTATATTAAAATCTCTAAGCATATTTATTTTCTAAAGGGTTTTTTACAACTGTATAAAAATATAAGAAAAGAGTCGAAAAGTCAATTAATATTAAACAGGCCTATTAGTGTCCCAATCATTTCGATCTTATTTAAAAAAATTGGCCCTAAACATTTATTTAGCAGTAGAGAGGAAAAGTAATTATGAATATATTTTTATGTGTATAGATACAATTAAATATAACCTTTAAATTATAACTAAAGTATTCTTTTTTCAACAAAGAATAATTTATTACTTCTGACTCATGTGCCCTCATTAGCCTCGTGCAGGAGTGGTCAACAGAGTTATGGGATATATTTGTTACAAAACACTACGCTAAAAACAAAAATATTACACAAAATAATCGTATTTTGTAAAGTTGTAATAAATCGCGCGGGCCGCAAAATTATTCAAGGTGAGTTGTGGGCTGGCAACAGCTAGCACCCTGGTGGTTATGAAAACAAACTCATGAATGGCATGTTGCGGTTTCGAATTCTGGTGCCACTGAAGACCACCCATGTAGGGGAAGGCAATGCACGTTAAATCTGTTGAGGATCAAACGTCCTCCCGTGGTGTGGTGTGGAAATTATAAGACGGAGATGTCAATTTCGGTGTTGTGCTTGTCACTTTTCCCTGGGTCAAAATTAAGAGGTCTGTTAACAAAAGCCCTGGAGTAGCTGAATAGTGCGACGTTCATATTAACTCACTCACTTATAGAGGGAGAGCTAATGCCATACAATCTTCATTTAATTACTGATCGTGATAATTTGTACATTTTATAATTAAGGTCGCAGTGTAGTTTAGAATCAAAGTACGTTATAATTGCATTCAATGCATTGTTATTGTATAATGAGGGTCGATGAAAATTATGATTGGAAAATGGATCGCAAATATTGAAAGTTTGAGAAGCACTGGCCTAACGGGAAATAATCACAACCTTCAGTTTAACAGAATTTTGTTTTCGAAATCTATCTTTCAAAATTTTTAAATTGTGGTACTTTACTATGATCAAACCCATCATTATTTATGGTGTGGGAATTTGGGGTGGCTCTCTCGCTCACATCTCGTCATATCCAAAAACTTAATTCCTATTCATAGAATTTACCTTTTAAAAATCACGAAGGGTTTTAGGACCTCACCCACCAACGCCTAGCAAATCATTCTGTTGATCCACCAATTCACCTTTCTGTTAACAAAGTTTTTCTTAAATATCAAATCTGGAAACTTCGAAACCCTGAATTTAATAAAAAAATTGATTGTCATTCCATTGAAAACTTTTATTTCTCTCCACTTTGTGAAAGCTCGTAATAGATTTTTTTTTAATCAAATGCAGGAGCCTAATAAGTGGGAGGTGTATACCCATGGATCCAAAATTGGGACTGAGACCGGGTTCGTGGTGTGCATTTTTTATCGGGGGTCCCTTTGAGAGACCTATTATTTTAAATTAAAACCCTATAATACTGTTTTCCAAGCGGAAAACAGTATTGCAATCGGCAATACTCATCTGCAATCGGCTTACGTGGGGGTTGCTAAAAATGTTAAAATTAATATTTACACTGATAGTTTTTTATGCTCCTTTCTTTTCCTTAAAGGTCCTAACAATAAATCTGCCTATCTTAATTTAATTAAGAATAAGCTCTCTATGTACCGCCACTTTTATAATATTCCTGCGTTAAGGATCATAATAACAATTTTTTTAATGATATTGCAGATAATTTTGCTAAAGTTGCTACTATTAATGGTGTAGAGGTGACCCACCCCTCGTTTTTATGTCATCAAAATCCTTCAAAATAAATTAATTGAGGATTGGGAGAGTTGGTGGTCAAACTAATACTGGCTTGCGAGTCAAATACTACTTTCCCAAATCCAGTTTAGATATCAATCCCCATTCCAGTTACGTTGCTCATTTCTTAACAAACCATGGCCCATTTGCTTCTTAACTGCACGCTTCAAATTAAAAGCTACTCCCAACTATCTTTGTGGTCCTGTTCGGGACGCTGACCATTATGTGTTGGCATGTCCCCTGACTAAAGATTTTCATTTGGTCTCTGTATCTCGTGTAGGTATCCCATGTGTATCTCATCTCCATCGTGACATTCCTTCAATTCACTCTAAACTAAAATCATGTATTAAAATTGCCTCTACAGCTCAGGATCAAATTCCTTTTGTAGGATTGGTCGGTACTCTTTTGTGGTCACACACAAGCGGTTTTTTATCTTCCTCTTTCCCAAATGTGTTTCCTGGCTTTTTTCTCACCCTCTTTTTTCTTCTTCTTAATCTCTAAGCCCTATTTATATTACTCACACAATATTTTGCAGCTTCGTGGTTTAACTCTTGGTTAACAATATTAGTATACTTTAAAGTTAAGTTCCTGGTTTTTTTTTTATTATTTATTTTATTTTTCCAATAATTTCTCCCCCCCCCCTTTCCCTCTGTTTATTTATTTTTGACTGTTGCTTTCTTCCTTTGTTTCTCAAAAAAAAAAATGGGGAGGAGATTTTGAAAAAAGTAATCCTTTTTCCGGTGCTGTGAATCATTTCCTTTTCTTTAAACTGAAGGATTAAATGGGGGGGGGATTTCAACAGGAAGTGGTGTTATCAACTGAAAATTTTATTCTAAAGAAACATTTCTTTTTAATATTATTATAATTTATGCTTCCTGTTTTTTTCTTCTTTTATTTGGTCATTATGGTGCATTTGTTTTGTATAATTGAAGTGAAAACTTCTTTAGCGGCGTTGGGCACCTTTTTTTATTATTTCTTCTTGTATTTGTAAGAAATTTGGAATTTTATAAAATGTGTGTGTGTGTGTGTTAACTTTGTTTTTTTACAATAAAGACTGGACGTGAGGGCGGTTGCTTCCCGAGGGATTGGATTGTAGCTCTAATCCCTCTTCGGGTGAGCTCGGTTCCTTTGGGCATTCATCTTCTCAAAAAACTGAAAGGTTATTTTTTGTAAAGTAGCATGGTACAATCTTGCATCACCCGCATATTCGGATCAATTACAAAAGCCTTTACTGGAAATCAAAAAATTATATGATTTTAAGGGCTTCCGGTTGGCATTGTCCATAAATTGAATAGAAGGGAATGAGTAATGCTTTTTTGACTATGTTAAATGATAATTGTGTCGCTGTCCGCCTATGATTATGTTTCATCGCTGTTTGTTGTGTGTGTAAAATAAAAATGTGAATTTTAAAATAGCAATATGCGTCCCCATCAATCCATTTAAAAACTGCAACACATAAACGATTCTATCACGTAAAATGTCTTAATTCGAATCCACGTACATATAAATATATAGGATAATGAAAGGATTGTATCGTAATTTTTAATAATAACTAAAAACTAAAAGAAAACTTAATTCTTAACTGCTTAATTGTTTCTTAAGATTTCTCCTACATAGTCACCATTCAAAACTATACTCATTTTTTTTCAACTTTTCTGGAACTTTTGAAATGTGTTATATAGAAATCAGCAAACATTGTTAAAAATTCTTATATTTAATGACTTTATTTGAAGTGTAAAATCTTGGATTCCAAAGGATGTAAAAATGGACGCTTACATAGCTCAAAAATAATTTTATGCAATGTAAACATATGTACAAAAATTTATGCAGATTATAGCCCATCAAATAATTTTATCGAAATCATTTGAAAAATTATTTTCCGATGTGTTACCACTCCTTTATTACAAAGCCCTAAAGTGTAGAACATTTTCACAAACGATTTACGAACACATACGCATTTTCTATAATATTTCTTTATTCACCTCAAAACAAAAATGCATCAGTGATATATTTCCGGAAGTTGCTCTGAATAATTCAGATATCGTTCTGTGTAGTTTAAGAGAAAATGTGTTCCGGGAGAACGCAAACACAAACTGCTTTCATATCTGGGCTTGAGGCTATCATTTCTTCAACTCTGACGTCACTTAAATGCATTCCCTTCGCGTCCCTTTCTTCCCTCTATGAGAAATAAAAACCCAAAATATCTTGTATTAGTTCTTCAACTCAAAATATACCCCCTTTTTGAATAAAGGAAATTTTCAGAAAGATTTTAAAGTTATGGTTGGCACTGAATTATTCACATACACACATTTTCAGATTCAATCCCTAAGAGTGTTTAACAAAACATGAAGTGAATGGGAACTGATGTACATTTCTAAAATGAATTCAGTTGGCACTTTGGTTTTCAATATTTATAATCAATTGTCGAAACCTGGCTGGAGTTTTTGCAATGGAATTGATAACAACAAAGCTCAGCAGTGTAAAACCTTTATACTGAAATGTTTAATAAAGCTATATCTTTTTTTTTTCTCTCAAAGTGGTATGTCTTATTAAGTTTTAATTATTATAAAAATAATCGAGAAACTTCATTTTTATTTGAAACTTTTGAGAGAGATTTTCGTATATAGTTACTATTTAGAGTTATGCACACCTTATAATGTATCCCTGCCTTTCGGGATCCGTCATTATTGAATTCAGTAAATAACGTTCAAAGGCATTATTCCACCCCTCGAATGATATCATTTGTATTTTCGAATCTTTGACTCCTCAAAATGAGGCAAAATTTCAAATCTGCATTCCTATAATATCCTATACCACCCTTCTAGATGAGTGAGCAGATGCATTGCCTTTAAGAAGACGAATGTTGATTGTAATCATATCGCGTCATTTTTTATTCAAATCATTACTTAATTTTTTCCGCAGTTTGCAGTCATAGTCTAGTTAAGAAATTATAATTAAGTTAATGAAACAACACATAAGGCACATGCATCTTAAGCAGGAATTTTATGGCTTTCTTTGAAAGCTGTGAGCAACTTAATTTGTTGTGTTGAGATTGGTCTTTTTTAAAGCAAACTCAGAGCGAAAACTTTAAGAGTTTAAAAAGTTTTGCTCTCTCATTTTGATAATTATATATTTTTCTCAGTCTATACTTTAAAATTCCAACAACATAGAGGAACAGCCATTATGATAGTTACTTTTAAGTCTATTTTCGAGAATATGGCACATTCCTAAAAAAATACAAATTAATTTTTATAAATTTTAAAAAAATATATATAATATAGTTTGTTTCTCTACTTTATTTTTTATTAAGCATTTACGGGTTTATATACAAAATAATTTAAGATATGTGTTTTGAAAAAAATTAATTAGCATAAAATAAAATATCCTGTGTAACTTTCCTCCAATTGAACAATCTATAGTGCTATGTACCTTTCGCCATGTATAATATTTCAAACGTTCATTCATTAATATTTTAATTATTTTAAACTTTGAGAGACATAATCAAAGTATGCAGATAGTTTTAAAGTGATATTAATATCATGTCAGCAAATATCAATATATTTTCAAGGAGATATGAACCCCCTATAATTTTAAACAATTTAAAAATATTTTATCTCCTACAGGACTGCAATTAAATGTATGTAAATATACTGAATGGATCAATAATGTATAATAGCACGATGACCTAAAAACCTAAATACTAAATATACACCGGAGAGCTAAAACATTATGAACACCTACTTCATAACACGTTACACCAATTTCTGCCGGCAAAACAGCTGCAACTATCCTTGGCATGGATGCCACAAGTTTGTGATGGGTGACTGGAGACAGATAGAACCAGTTGTCAAAGGAGTGGACAAATAAAGTCGAGATATTCCGAAATAAATATGTTTGATCTCTGAACTGCATTTCTATAAAAACTAAAATGGGCTCAGTCAGATTTAGATCCACTGAGTTTGATGGTCATTAACTGGAATTCATCCTTATGCTCCTCAACCCGATTTAGCACAATTCTAGCCTTCTGACATAAGACGTTGTCATGCTGGAAAATTCCATTCCCAGTTGGTAAAATGAATGAAATATAAGAATGCAACTAATCCACAATTATGATAATATGGTCTACAACTTTCACTGTCTCTTCTACCATAGCTAAGGGTTGTAGAGTCCCCTATAAGGACGTTCTCCAAAGCATAATACTGTTACCACCAGTCTGTGCACATGAGGAGAGACACTTTTATTGTGAAAGACCATCTCATTCATCACAACCATCAGCGTGATGAATGAGAAATCGTGATTCATCCAACCAGGAAACTCTTCCACTTATTTATGATGAAGTCTGAATGTTTTTGAGCCCACTCTAGGCGTAGTTAGCAACGACACTTGGTCAACAGAAGCCCTCGCGTGGGTGTTTGTTGTGCATCACCATATGGAACAGTGTTTGGCAAACTGTCTGTTCCGAAACGCTTTCATTTGGACCTGCATTATATTGAGCTGTCAGCTGAACCACTGTCTGGTGCCTATTTTGCAATCGGGACAATTTTTGACGACCTATTTCTTTGATGAATCATATAAGTCCAGCAGCTAGGGGGTCTATTTCTGATTTCATCGTTATTTATATACTTTGTGTTCAGCTGTTTTAAGTATTTATATAAACAACCTACAAATCACATGCTGTTTAGGAGACACTAGTTCAGTGTTTTCGGGCCATTACAATCTCCTATCGTTCAAATTTGCTTAGGCTAGCTGCCTTTCCCCTCACTCTCAAAAATTATTCATCAAAATTGAATTTAATTTTAATACTTTGCAATTTTTAATTTTTTTTTTTTTACCATTAATTATAAAAAAAATGTACAGCTTAAGCGATATTGGAGATAAACAAAAATATAAATTAAAAAATAACCGTATTTTGAATTCGTTATAGCTACTTATATTTGTTTTTATCTTACCAGTACGTGTCGCCATAGAACTTCACTGATGAATCTTAATAAATTAATTTCGCACTCAGAAATACCTCTTCATCAAATTTCACTACTCTTCTTTTTTAAAGCTATATTTCCCATCATATTTATTTTGCTCTTTTTCTTTATAGATTAAAACTTTTATTCAAACTTTTTAAAGCTATTAAAGTTTTATATAGATTTATGTATTCTGGGAAATCTTTAAAACGGAATAAATCTCATAAGTTCTTTACTCAAAAAAAAAACGAAAAAAAAATTATTTTTTTTTAGATTTACCTCCGGTTTCCATTATTATTTTACCAGCAAAATCTACTTTCGTGGAAAAATTCCAATAACGTTAGTAGCATGCGCTTATAGAAAATTATTTTTAAGCTTAGGAAATAAAGACAACGAAGAAGAATTTCCGAATTTTTTTTTAATAAAAGCAATAGTTTTCGTGGTGCCGCAGAAATTCAATAATAGTAACAGATGGGTAGGAAATAATTTATCTTAAAATATTTCTAAAGTATTACATTTTATTGATATTTTTCAAACTACTCAATATTTTTGGGCGAATAAAAAATGTTTTTCAGAAATGACATAATATTTTCACACAAACAATGTTTTTTTTTTCAAACCTAAATCTATCTCACTGATTTAGGACGCTAACTTCTTGGTCATGTTGCTGAATATGCAGAGTCCATCACACACACAGACATATATACATAATTATTTTGTAAATTGTAAATTCTAGACTTGCTGCAGTACTCATTCTTCACATGGTTTTAAGTTTAAAAAATAAAATTCAGCTAGTAAGCAATACATTTTTGGACTAACTGAATTTAGCATTCTTTCCGGCTTACTTGCAAGGCGTCAAATTTGGTGTAAGATGATATGTCCGAAAATTTAAAACAGTTTTTTAGATGTAGCCCAATTTTTAATAATCTTTGAAAATTATGTAGTGAATTTCTAAAGAAGCACTTTTTTGTAACGATTCAGTCGAAAAACAACCGTAGTTATGGTTAAAAACAGGCTAACAAATAGAATGAGTTCCAAAATGCCATAACATCTTGAGATGAAATACATGTTCATTCCATGCGTGTCCCAGTCCTTTCAGAAAACTTGCGAACCGTTTGTGTATTTAACAATGTGAGTATTATCCACCGATTATAATTCCTCCATTTTCTAAAATTCTTCTGCTAAAAGAAAATGAAATTTCATTTCTTATAACGTATAAATTCCATGTCGAATGGTCAATAAATTTCTAGAAATATTGATTTTTAAAAAAAATCAGTTTGAAGCATTTTAAACTATTTTTTAAAACTCGCCAAAAATTGGCCAATATACTTATAGACCTAAATTAAGTAGCCTTTATGAAAAAAATCGCGTCTTTCAAATGGAGCAGGGTTAAATCTACGAAGATTCATAAAACAGCTAGGACCTAGTAGAGCACACAAGGATTGTCGCTGGATCCGAACCCCAATGTCCTTGATATTTTTTCAATTGATTATAATCCTATGTATATAGTACTTAAAATTTAAATAAGTATTTGTTATTAATAATTAATTCTATAAATTTATGTTATTATTATTCATTAATTAATTTCTTACTGTTTTTTTTTCAGATAATCGACAAAATCAATGAAATATGTTGGGCGGCATATTAGAAGATAATAAGAGATTGGTGGACTTCCGACCCTGAACAGCCCACCCCCTCGAATAAATCCTGTGTCGCTACTGAGCTAGGCAGAAAATCTGGCCATAATTGTTTAACACTTGGTTTTTTTTTAAAGAAAATGAAATCTATACTTTTAAGAACTCCCTTTGAGGTCTCACACTCCTTAATTGCAGTTTCAGTGTTCCAAATTGTTCTTTATGTCTTTGCGCTATGCCCCCACCCCACAAACTTTTCTTTTTATTAACCTTAACTGGTTTGCACGTACAGCATACAGACTACCGAAAGCTGACTATAACCGTTTTGCCCGTACTCTGCACGGGCACGGATATTTTCTGCTTTCTATTTTTGATTTGCGCCGCATTTTTAATTCTTATATTGATATTATTTTTCGTGCTTTTAAGAGATGCAGTTTGTCTATGGTACTGAAATAATTCTCATCCGGCGGAATTTTTTCTTTGAAGGCAGGAATTTAGATTCTTGAAAATATTTGATAAAGAACCGGGAATGGCAAAGGCAATGTGAAATTTGTTGCTTGGGAAGAAATGAAAATGTAAAGATAATCCAAACAAAGTTGATATTATATCTGTCCAATTGCAAGACTGAGTATTACACCATGCTTCTAATTATGTGTGCAAATGTATATGCACACACACACACATAAATCTCAAACTTTTGAAAGAAAGGTACGAATATGAAATTTTTTTTGGAAGTATGAGAGAAATTCTTTTAAAATGAATGAAACATCCTTCGTAAGATACAGAGTGATGGCAGCAGACTAAGTGATCGAGCAGGTAGTGGCATTTACATTGAGAGAAACGTGGAGGGAGGTCTTCTTTTTGCCACCGTAACCCGATTTTTCCTCTGTCTTTAAAAGTGAACTTATTGCAATTGAGCACGGCTTTGAGGCAGCTCTTAATGAACAAGACTTGGAGACCTCTGGATTCTCTTTGATAGTTTGCAGTTCTCTCCAACATCTTTATAACTGGATCACAGTCGGAGACAGGACTGGCGTCTCCCTACTTCAAAAACGTTCACAAATATCAGAGTCCCATGATGTTCATTTCCATTGATTCCATCCCATGTTAACATCTTTGGAAACGAACAAGCGGATCTCCTGGCTAAAGAGGGTTGTAATGCTTCTTCGCCTATCTCTTCAACTCTCACCTACTCTAAACATCAAAATATAGGGTTAAATCTGAAATTTTAAAGGAGTGGAGGACCCCGCTAACCATCACTGGTATGAAAGCAAACATCCAGGATCCTCATTCCTACTTAAATGTGGCCGAACCTCTCAGACTGCAATCTCTAGATTGAAAAGTGGCCACACAAAGAGTCTTTCCCTTTTGTGGAGGCAGAAAGACTTTTGCTCTTTGCACCAAGTGTAAGACTCAGCAAGCCTCTCCAGATCACATCTTGGACTGCTTGGGACTTTCGAGGAGGACGTTTTACCTC
>BMAO01007217.1:0-18235 GCA_019973975.1 Trichonephila clavata
ATTATGGTTGTATTTTAGTTTTACTTAAAACGCAGTTTTAAAAGTGTAAGCCCTTTTTTTTTTTTTGTAGTTATGTAGGTAAGTACATATTTTGTATTTATTATTGTTATAATATAAATATTGTTGTATTATTTTCTTTTTTTCTTTTTTTTTTTTTGCTTATCGCACCTACAACACAGAGTAGACCGCAACACCTTGAAAAAATTAGAAGTAGACCGTGTCATGTAAAAGTCTGCCACCCCTGCCTAGATTATATAAATAACACTTGAAGAAGCATTAATGTCGGAAGGAAGTAAAAATAAAAATATTAATAAAAAGTGAAAGTAAAACATAAAGTTCTGTAGTAATTCTCCACAGCTAGAGTGGAATAACAATATATGGAAAATGCCTCCTGCCGCGACTGCTCCTCCAGTGGAAATGACCAGTTCTCCCTCCCGTCGATTCTACGGTTACGGTTGAAGTGTTGTTTGAGTAAAGAAATATTCAGTTCGTAAAAAAGCTCTCTGCCAGAATTCGTTCCTGTGAGCAAAATATATAAAGGTCCTCTTCTAGTATTTGCATATACAGGTAGAGCGTCGTTTATCCGAATTAATTGGGACCGGGCACCGTTCGGATACGCATTGTCGGATAACCGAAAACCGAATGCAATTCATGCAATATATAAAACCGGACCACTATACGAATATTGAAATCATCACATGCGAACATCATTGAAGAAAAAGCAAAACAGGTGCAAAATATCGTAATCTTACCTTATGTGGAAAATAATCACTTATTTTTCGCTGTACCATTGTACACCTTCGTTTTTCGCTGCAAGGTCTCTTGATTCTCTTGAGAGCGCAGTAGTTGAGTAGGACAGCACTCTGATTGTTGTTCGTACCACTCCACAGCAGCTCTAACGCAGAAAAGCGTCAGTATTTGATGGACTATTGCTACTTTCATTGTGTTGTCCTCGTTTTCATCCATTCATCGTCGACAGGGTCGGATTCTTCTTGCACGGAAGTCACAATCTCGTCTTCATTTAGCATTTAAAAATCCACAGTCTTCTGCATCGCATGCCATCCAGGTTCTACATCAACACCACTCAACAAAAAGAGCACGTATACACCCCTCACTGAAAACAAACTGACTTAATTTTCCACGCAGATGTTACCAAATCGCACAACTAGGTTTTTCCCGTCACTTTTGGCCTCAGGCGAAAACAGCTGTTGAGTATTGCACTGTTCGAATGTATCCGGACCAAAGTCCGGATATTTGACGCTCTGGATAACTAACGTTCGGATAAATGACGTCCTACTGTATATACATACAGTGGAGTAACGGAGAATATTAGGACTCCCTACAAAGTCAAATTTGGTGCCCCAACCTGGATTTTACAAAGGATTGCAAAACCATAACATTAGGTTGAGCCCCGCGTGATGCGGGGTGTGCGTTCGCCACTGTATGCATATATATTTATTAAGGAGAAACTTGATAGGAAGTTAAAGAGCCATTAATGGTGCCTATGGGTCTTTTTTCAAACTCGAGTATTGAAACGAGCTTGATACTAAGAAATTTAAATCAATTGTTAAAATAATGATCTTTACAACATAAATTATACAAGCATTTACACAGATGGAAAATTTAAGATCATACCCATTATCCAGGCTTTTTAACAAGTCTTACGTGTTTATGAAATGATATCCTAACGGCACCTGGAGAAGGATTGGGGAAATCCCCGAAAATATCCCTAAAATTACGGACATGTCCAAAACTTTTGCGAACGAAAAACAATTAGCAAGGCAAAAAGCGGATAAAGTATATATCTGTACCTATCTACACTGAGGTACATTAGAAAACATACAAGATTCCTTATTTTATTCTATCGGATGCATTTTCCACATCGTAACGAAAGAGGTGGAGATAATGCATTGTAGAAGTAAGCATTCTAAAATCATTTATTCCACCAATACTTTCGGCATCATCGCATTTGGCATTTGTTATTTAAACATGGTCAGCGACTGGTCTAAAGAACAAGTCCCAGAAGTGATTCATCATAAAAAAAAAATTTGTTTGAAAGTAATGCCAGGCTTCGCGTAGCACGTCAAGGAATCACTACAGCATAAGATGCTGATGTTATGACAGTGCAAAATTACAGAAATGTGTCACGAATTTCTCAATGGAAGGATCGGCATTCTGAATGAAAAAAGAACAAAGCGATCTTCAACTTTTCGAGCAATATTCGCTGACCTTCCACACCGACGGGTGCGTGCTTGACCCCGGCCCAAGTCGGTGGATTTTGTGACGTAGAAAATCGACAGTGACCATGTCGTATGATTATACGACAAGTAAAAGATCTCTAGAGTATTTGTTTGGCCTGGGGCCTCTTGGCAAAACTAAATCCTAGTACAGGTTTGCATCGTCTGAGCTCAAGTGCCTCCCTCTAGGGAGAAAATGGGCGTCAGAATTACCTGCGGTGATTGGAATCCGACTATATGGCCGCAATAAAAAGAGATACCAGCTTCCGGGAATGTACTAGTCTGAAATAGTTAAACACCAATCCGCAGTGCATTAGAAATACAATTAAAAAGTTCAGAGGTATAGCACAACTATTGTCTCTTCCGCAATTATCGGGAAAATGTGATGTTTCGTACGGCACAGAATAGAATATTGCTCTGTTGTTGTTGTTACTTATGCCACCTGTTTGACGTAGTCAGATCGAAGCCCACGAAATTCATCGTGGCCACGCGCTAGATCTACGTCTGTCGTTAGCCTAAGCTTTGAGTCCCCATGAAGTGACAATACGATTTTGCTCGGTACAACACGATAGATGGCGACACAGTTCGGAAGCACTGATTTAACGAGCACGTACTCCGTGTGTACTCGGAAGGTTTTTGGTGGCATAGGGAATCGAACCCAGGCCTTCCGGTCTGAAGTCCGATGCTCTAAAGACTAGGCTACCCACGGCCCTATTGTTCTTCAATGTCTAACCTGTTGAAAGGTTATATATAGGTAGGGGCGTAGCTACTACCGTATCAATGATGCGGGGCCCTCAAGCTACAGGGGCCCAACATGTGTAAGGAAAAAATTGTAAAATGTTAAAGGGCCTCTAAAAAGATCCCCCAATGAATTTTAATATAGGGCCCATTCAACATGAGCCACGCTACTGGATATTGGTAGGTATCAAAGTTAGGAAATCATATAGAAAAATAAGGTAAAGTTATATGCTAGGCTTTCTTTACACTCAATGCTGACCACCCAAAATGCAACGTCATAAGGAAGCACCCTAACCACGTGAAGTTTTCATTGTGGGTATACGCGGAGATTTATAAATGATTACTACTTAAACACAGCCGCATATCATGGGATCCATCATGCCACCAACAAGCGTCATATAAAGGGACAATCCAATGTCATTTTGAAGTACAGGAGTTGTTCTTTCACGTGATCATCTCTTCAGTAAGCCTTTCAGAAAAACCTAAACGTCAAATGAACACATTTCTGAATTCAGCGGAGGAACAATTGTTGACTACACAGAGGACTAAATCATCGATAGTGCTGGACGTAACCAAGCCGCAGAGATATGCATCTGGATGCAAAAAAAAACGACTGATAGACGGCGCCGATTGCTCTAGTCTTGTCGTATCATATTAACGTGATGATAGACGCATATATGCATGCTGGATAATCATTACATCAGGAACCTCATCGCAATAAAAACATTCTGTTGCCGGGTCATCACTGTTCACACCTACCATTAATCGTTTCTGGTAGAGCAATGGAATATCTTTAAAGTGTCTATTGCTGTTATTACATTTATCTCAAACCACTGGCATTCACGTTTGCAATGGTGCATTAAACGGCCGACAGAATGGCACGACATTTTCTTTACAAACAATTCACGCTTCTGTCTACAACACCATGATAGTTAAACTAGAATTTGGATACACCGTAGAGCAGGGTGGGCAGACATTCCTGGGTACGGGCTACTTCTAACTTTTTCAAGGTGTTGCGGTCCGCCCTGTCTCCAGATTAGTTGACATCGGTGCTCCACAAACACGTTTTTTCAGTACGCACATCTTAGTATTAATAAAGACGGTTACCCCAAAATGTCTCTGTGGTCCACCGATCGATCGCGATCGACTTAATGCCCACCCCTGCCGTAGAGAGAGGTTACTTACTTTTTGCCTTATACTGGTTCTGCACCCAATATTATAGTTTGGGGTCGGATTGGATTCCATTATCTCAGTTCTCGCCTGTACACATTGTAGGTACAATGACCAGCCCGCACTTTATCTCTAAGACCTTGGAATCTTCTGTCCAAATCACCTTCGGAGCTTGACTACGGCCATATTTGACGATCGACGAATGAATACCCTAGTGGCGTAACGGAAAATAATCGGGTCCCCCCGCAATGTCAGATCTTGGGCCCCAAGCCCGGAACTTATATGTATATACTAGCTGTTACCCGCCCGCTTCGCTGGGTATTTCATGATGTTTTATAATTTTTACTGCTTATATATAGTATAAATTATTGATATCTAAGTCCTAGCATTAAGAATTCGATTGTATTGAAAAATATACTTAGACCTGTAACTGTCACCTCTTGATAAATAAAAAGGGCAGAACTCATCTAATTGTATTTCTAAAAATCTCTAAAATTGAAGTATAGAATGATGTTTGCTCTTTCGTAACCCAAAAACCAAGTGGATTCCCGCAAAACCAATTTTCGGTGGATCTCTACTCCGTAAATTGAACATGCAAGCCAAATTTCAAGTCTAAATCAAACAGAAAAAACAAAAGTTTACTATCAATATCCCGTAATCCCGTGTGAGAGCCGTTTTCCAAAATAACCTCTCTTAGCGGATTTCAATTCAACAAAAGAAAAATGCAAACCAAATTTCATTATTATAGTCCTTGCAGCTCGAAAAAAGGATTTTTTTTGTGTCAATACGTCCAGTAACCCCTGCACCCCTCCGCAGAACTTGATTTACTTAAAATACATTCTTAGTGCATCCCTATTCAAGAAAAGAAACATGCTTAAAAAATTTCAAGTATATGGGTCTAACAATTAAAAACAGGAATTTTTTCTGTAACTCCTCTTGACCCTCGCAACCATCCTTAGGGTCAATTTTCGTTTTACTCTTTGTTAGAGGAATTATATTCCATGAAAGGAACATGCCTACCAATTTTCAAGCACGATGATCAAATAGTTTAAAAATGGAAATATTTATCGATTAAGCCTCTTAATCTCCCGAAATTAAACTTGGTAGTTGATATTCGCAAACCCATTTTGTAGCGGTTCTCTACGAAAGGAATCTGCTTATCAAATTTCAAGACTGTACGTCTAATAGTTTAAAAATGGGGATAATTATCTATAACGCCACTTGAGCCCCCGCAACGCCACTTTGGTGTCTGTTTTCACAAAACCCATTTTGTAGGGAATTGCACTCTATGAAAGGAATCTGCTTAGCAAAATTTGTGCGTCCAATAAATTAAAAATGCAAAAAAAATTATCAATAACGCCCCTTGAACCCCCGCAACGCCACCTAGGGTCTATTTTCACAAAACACATTTGTAGTGTATCTCTATTCTATGAGAGGAATCTGCTCACCAAATTTCAAGACTGTGCGTCTAATAGTTTAAAAATAGAAATAATTACTTATATCTGCCCTTAACCCCCCCCCCGCAACACCCCTTGGGTCAAATTTTCCCCAAACCCGTTTTGTAAAGGATATGTACTCCATGAAAGAAACATTCCTACCAATTTCAAGCAGGTAGGTCAAGTAGTTTAAAAACGAAAATATTTATCTATTACGCCACTTAATCCCCGCAACGCCACTTAGAGGTCTGTTTTCACAAAACCTTCTTATAGCTGATCTCTACTCTATGAAAGAAATCTATTTATCAAATATAAAGACTGTGCGTCTAATAGTTTAAAAATGGAAATAATTATCTCTAACGCCCCTTAAGTCCCGCAACGCCACTTGGAGGCAATTTTACGAAACCCATTTTGTAGCGTATCTCTACCCTATGAGAGGAATCTGCTTACTAAGTTTCAAGACTGTACGTCTAATAGTTAAAAAATCGGAATTTATAACGCCCTTAAACCCCCACCCCGCAACACCCCTTGGGGGTCAATTTTTTAAAAACCCATTTTGTAGCGGATATTTACTCCATGAAAGAAACTTACCTACCAATTTTCAAGCAGGTAGGTGAAGTAGTTTAAAAACGGATATATTTATCTATTACGCCCCTTAATTCCCCGCAACGCCACTTAGAAGTCTGTTTTCACAAAACCCGTTTTGTAACTGATCATTATTCTACGAAAGGAATCTATTTATATCGAATTTAAAGACAGTGCGTCAAATAGTTTAAAAATGAAAATAATTATCTATAACGCCCCCTAAGCCCCTGCAACGCTACTTAGGGGACGATTTTCACCAAACTCATTTTGTAGCGGATCTCTACTGTATGAAAGGAATCTGCTAACCCAATTTCAAAATTGTACATTGAGTAGTTTAAACATGGAAACAATTATTTATAATGCCCCTTAACCCCCGTAACGCCCCTTGCGTTTCGTATTTCGGAAAATCCTTTCTTAGCTGATGTCTACTCTATGAAAGGAACATGTCTACCAAATTTCAAGTATGTAGGTTGAATAGTTCCAGAGATATCGTGATTAGTCAGTCAGTCAGTCAGTCAATCAGTCAGTCAGTCAGTGAGGGAGTCGCTTTTCTCCTTATATATATAGATATATGTGTGTATTATATATATATATATATAAACTTGTGCTAGAAAAAATCTGCATTCACCAACTACTGCTTACATAAACAATGAAAAGAAATTTTTAAACCGAATTGGAAATTTTTTTAAAATTTTGTTTTATTTAGTTAATTTTATGTATTGAGAATAACAAAGGTAAACTCAGTTTGCTTTCATAGCTTTTAAAATAAAGACAGGTTTGTAGCGATACCAACAAAAATCTAGTAGGAAAAGTCTGCGTTCACTGTTTTGGTAGTAACTATAAAAATTATTTAAAAAGAATAATGAGCTATTTAATAGCTGGTTGGATAACACCGTCTTTTGAGAACCTTCTGAAGTCGTTTCGGCATTGAATTAACAAGTGTAATGGTTACTTCAGAGCTTATCTTCTCTCATTCATTCTTTAAGCAGTCTTCAGCATATCCTTGCTAAATTATTGTGTTGATGAATCCTACGCTTCAGAAAATCCTATAGATGTTTTATAGGATTCAGACCAGGTGACTGCGTGGGCTTGATTTGGGGCATTATACAGGATTTAAGGCTTCACAATCTCAGTGGTATGATTAGGATCATTGTCGCCTAGTTCGAGTTTGGTGGCACTTTCCTTTAAATTGTTTTTTAGGACATCGAGATAATCGTATTTGTTCACAATTGATTCGATATACTCCAACTTCTAACACCATTGCCCACCATGTACCCCCCACACCATAACACCACCTCCGCCGTGTTTTACCGTTGTTTCTTAATGCTCTTTTTGACACTGTGCAAAGCTTTCTCCAATTTACGACCTTTCATGACAAAAATGAAAAATTTGCTCTCATCGGAGAATATCAAAGTCCTCCAGAACTCCGGAGGCTTATGAATATGCTTTTTTGCAAAAGCTATCCGTTTCAGCCGGTTGGCCATTTAAATATAAGACTTTCTGCAAGCCAGTTGACTACGGTATACGGCCTTTTTCTAGCTTTTTCTTGCAGTATTCGCATAAATGTTTTTCTTAAACTTCTCGTGATGTATGTTTCTATTTCAGTTGCAATTAAAAGCGGGGGTTTTTTTTCATCAAGGATATCATGCTTGGTATTTCTCTGATTGTGAGTTTAGATGGACAACCTGAACGAGAGGTTTGGGTGTATGAACCCCTGTTGATTTAAAGATATTAATAACACGCTGGACAGATGAATACTGCCGTTCAACGGATCTGGCAATATCCCGACGACTTTTCCCATCTTTCCGTAATTGCATAATGATTTTAAGCTACTGGTACTAATTCCCTTCCTTTTATTTTTCATGTCCTTGAATTGCTTCGTATCTCACACAAACATTAAAATTATTGCGTCACAACTTTCTTAAGCTATTTTACTTGAACACTGAATGCAAAAACTTTGTTAACCTATAACGCCTTCTGAAAAGAATTTCACGAATCAAGAATATTCAAATAGTGAACGCACACTTTTTCTGCCTACGATTTGTGTACTTCGCTACAAAACTCCCGTTATCTTATGTAGTTTTAATTCAAAATTAGCGAATTCTTGCGTGCTCAATATTTAAATAATAGTAAACAAATTCATGAAATATTGTTAGAAAAAAAATTATATTTCTATTAAATTTTATCTTTTTTGTATGATTTGTAATGGGTGAACGCAACTTTTTCTTGCAAGTGTATAGATATATAAAAAAAGAATTGTTAAATTATAAAATAATATACCTTTACACATTACGCAAAAATATTTAACATAAAACTTCTTACTGAATACAAAATCAACCGGAGTCTGAGTAAACGAAAAAAATAATGTATAACATTCGAGAGTATTTATAATATTTACTGATTATTTAAATCTAACGACAGATAACCTGGTAACTTAAATAAAAAAGAACACTAAGAGAGACACGAACATAGTCTAATAATTTTCGTTTTTCAATTCTTACGAAAGAAAAAAATTGTCACTTGCCTTTTCTTCGTTTCTGAATCCAGGGATAAGCTTGACCGAAAGCTCGATTATATTCTAGCATACATACAGCAACTTTTAATAAAGAGAGTTCTTTGTATGATGCAAAAATGATTACATGAAAGAAGAAATAAAAAACTGATACATGCCATTATGCTTTCTTTTCATTATGCTTCATTTGATTGAATACTCATATATCTAAACCAAATAATTATCATTTAAAATACTCTCTATGGTTATGGTCTTACTTGAAAGAAGCATAACAGATGTACATTATTTATGACTTCGCTAAATGAAAATGAAATACATGGGAGGGGGGGGGTGACTAAACACGGCGATTACTTACTCTGTTGCTTCATAAAAAGTGAATCATACCTTTTTTTTTCCGCCTTAAAGCTAACCTAAGGTATACTGTAATAATAAAAGTTATGAATTCTTATATCTTCCTAGTATTTCATCCGATTCTCCATCTGACTTTTGTTTTATCTGTTAGTAATTTACGCTTAAAAAGAAAACCCGCTGAAGAAAGGTACCTCTCGTCGAGAGAATTACAGCAAATAAAAAAAATGTTTTCTTTATTTGGTTATTGGATCAAAGATATCTAATGAGTGTATTATTAGATTTAGATTTTAAATAACTTTACAATGAACTGGAAAATCGCTTAAAAATTCGATTTAAAAAAAATGCGAAGCGAATTTTGAGGAAATCTACGTTTATAGCGTCAGTCAGGCTTTGGGCCCCTAGAAACCTTGCCCCCCTCCGCAGTGCGGGGGTGTACGTTACGCCACTGGAATACCAGATCAATTTTGGTAATATGTGGTTACAGAAAAGACTTCGAAACCCTAACAAGACATTCAGAGCCTCTTCCATACAACACCATGATTATTTCAAGGCGTTTTGGCAACACCAAATACTGATTTCATTGTATTCATCACCTCTCAGAAAGCTGTGTTAGTGATCGTTTCACCTTTACAAGGTGTGTTATTTCTAATAAATCTCTACATAAAAAAATTATTAAAATCCTTGGTTTAAAGTGTTTTGGAATAGTTTATTAAAAATAGTTTTGGAAAATGATACCTCTTATCGTTAAAACAGGTTTATATAACAAACCGAAATCATTTACTACAGATTATTATTATTTTTTGTTGCTTTCTATGACAGACAAATTTTGGTAACAAAAAACATCAGAAATAGTTTTTTCTCTTTCTCTTAGCTGAAATTCTAACCGAAATCACACTATAGGTGAAAAATTATCAAAACGCGGGACAGCGCAAGATTTTTATTTCAATTCAAGGCGGGAAATCTTACAGCGATATTTGTGAAGAAAATAATTAGCAGCGCCATCTCGTAGAAATATACAGAAATACAAATGACGGAATTTTAACAGACGTGTGTAAGTAGCGATGAATTAAGTTTCAAGGGTGAAATCCTTCGTCGCATGATATGCGACAACGTCCGTACGGGCACACAAACACGGAACATCAGTTGCGCACACAGGAATTTTTCAAGAAGGGGGGGGGGGGGTCCAGGTTTGAAAGTCCACCATTCTCATATCATGCTCCAATACGCCGCCCAACATATTCTTGAAATTTCCTCGATTTGCGAGAACAAAACAGTAAAAAGTTAATTAATTAATGATTATTACGAAAATATTTAACAAATAATTAGCATTAATTAATCAAATTAATTATTAATAACAAAAACTTAATTAAATTTTACGGACTATACACACAGGATTTTCCTCAATTGAAAAAAAATCAAGGGCTATGGGGGGGTCCGGACCCGAGCCCCCCCCTTCTGTGTGCTCTGCCAAACATATAAGATGCAATGCCGACTAAAAAGGAGTTATTTTTTTTTAAAGTTTCGAATTAATGTTAATTTACAGTTTATAAATGTCATAAAATTGTTAGTGTTGCAACTAATTGGAAATAGACCACAGTGTAGTTTGAATGAAAACCTATTTATCATTTTTAACCCAGGAGCGGGCGCGTGGGGCTCAATTACCCCAGGCTTACAAAATTGTTAATTCTGGAAACACTGTGTTCATTTTTTACCAATTACCTTAACAGTACCCTCATATATGGCAGTCTCCATGGTATATTCAACTATTTGTCACATATTTCCTTCTTTTTTGGGAGTGGCAAAAGTTTTTTACAATCTTAAGGTACTTGTTTTAACTGAATTCCCCGCGCGACTACTTTTGTTCCAAAATACACTCATGGACAAAAAAAAAAAAAAAAAAAAAAAAATAGCGCACCAAGTAGGAGTCGTCAAAATTAAACGAAATTTTCATTCGTAATGACAACTTGGATATAAGTAAGTGATTAGAAAATCAAAGAAAAAGGATCATTTATTTCAGAGAAAAAAGCAAAAGAACGGAAGATTTAATACCCTGTTGAACCCCCTCTAGCGCAAATGCACGACGCGATACGATCGGGCATTAAGGCATACAAGTTATGTATCATGTCTGGACACATTTCGTTCCAAATTTGCTGTAACCTTGCCATTAGTTCGTTCAAACTCGTGGGATACCCAACTGGCCGTCCCAAATGATCTTAGATATGCTCGATTGGAGACAAATCTGGGGATCAGGGAGGCCAAGGAAGGGTAGTAACACTGCGGAGACAGTCTTGTGACACCCTTGCCGTGTGAGGCCGAGCATTTTCTTGTTGAAAAATGGCTTCTGGGAGCCGTTGCATGAGTGGCAACACATGTGGTTGCAGGATGTCATGGACATACCGCTGGGCTGTCATGGTACCACGGAACAATACTAGGGGTGACCGTGTATTGTAGGCAATGGCACCCCATATCATCACACCAGCGGTGGGAGAGGTGTGTCGCTGTAAAGCAAAGGCAGGACTGAGGCGTTCACCACGGGACCTCCGCACACGAATACGATTGTCATTTCTGCTGAGATTGAATCTGGATTCGTCGCTAAAGACGACCTGGTTCCACTTCGCTGCAGTCCAGTTTCCTCGTGTGCGGTTCTACGCCAAATGGAGGCGTCGACGGGTGGGCGTCAAGGGCAGCACACGTAATGGGCACCACGATTCCAAATGTCCTTTAGCCAGGCGCCTTCATATGGTTCGAGAAGACACAGGGGGCCTTAGTGAAGATGCTACCTGTGCCTGGATGGCGGCCGATGAAGCAATTGGCTGTACACGTGCATTTCTTACGATGTGGTGGTCTTCTCGACGACTGGTCTGTCGAGGACTTCGTGTGAGCCTGGTCTTCGTGTAAATGACATCTCTCGGATCCACTGGTCCCAACACCTCCTCACAACACAATCAAGGTAGCCCAATTGACGAGCTACTCGCCTGGCTGACCACTCAGCTCCCATCATGCCGATGATTCTTCCCCTCTCAAACTGCGACAGCTGCTCATATTATCTTCGAAAACGGCGTAATAGCATGTCTACCTCAGCACTTCCTTTGTAAACGATTCAGCACACTCAAACAAGCTTTGGTTACCTGTTTTATACTCCACGGAGAACGACGTTAAACGCCCTCTACTGCCTATATGTAATGCGCAATTACGCTGCATTTCTGATCTTTTACATATCTCCCCGACATGTACCTTCACGCCAAGTTTCGTTACGATCCCACAATTATTTCTGGGTGCGCTAATTTTTTTGTCCATGAGTGTATTTTCTATGAACACGATACATTTTCCCCCTGTGAACAGCTTAGTGGATTTTCATTGCTGTGTTGTATGACTTATTACGATTTATAAATGGAAATGAGCAGAATATATAAAAATAAAAAGAAATGGGCATTTGGAATCTCTGTTGAAGGAAGTTGAAACTGATCAAGCAAGGGTAAGAACCTGCTGAAATAATGCATATGAATCATGATAGCGAAAGTAAATTTGAGAAAAGCAATGAACATGAAATATTTGAGTTTTAAAAGGAAAATTTTCAAGTTTTACCTAAAGAACTCCATCAAGAAAGGTATGAAACCATAAATGTAGCACAAGACACATTTCACCCAGTCAAAAATACACAAGCAAGAAAAAGTTTAACAGGTTATTTGTAGGACAGTAAAAATACAATAACTTGAACGCATATGATAGTTTTGACTGCAAATAGCATTCCTGTAATGTTAGCGAAAAGTGTCGGTGATTTGCGAGCTTTGCTGAAGTCACGCACATTTGAAACGTCTTGGTTTAGTTTGATTGATATTTTTTCTCAAATTATCAAAGAAAAATTTAAAATTCCTAGAAAGTAACTTAGTATACAAACTCTTACGATTTTTATCGTGTACAATAAAAATAATTTAAAAAAAAAAGGATTGGGCTGACTCAGTCATCCCGCGCCACCATTAACGTTAATATCGAGTGTGCGCCTGCTCCCGGATTAAACACCCAACTTATGTTTGATGAATTGTTGAGCAAATGAATGCTTACCATTATATTTTTTGAAAAACTGTTTTCAGAAATTGCATTAATTAACAGGACCCTGAACGACAGGAGTGCATCGAGCCCAGCGTTTCCTTCGACCCCCTACGGTGGAAAGACGATTTCGGTTGGTTGACTCAAAAGATTCTTGAATGAATTTTAGAAACATGAAACAACGAATAAGCCAGAGATAAATCTATGCATACAAAGGTATTTCGCAAACGAATCTGGCATTTCCTGTTCGAACTATTTATGTCAAACAAGACGTGGAATAAATTGAATGCATCAGAGCGATGTGAAAGAATCATTCCTCCATTCATTTTGGCGGAGAGTTTCAAGGTCGCTCGTTTGTGATCTAATTTTCCTCTCTCCATTTTAATTGATGACCTGGCGAATGTTCTTTTTGCCCGTTGCTTCCTTTACGCTTCGCTAAGTGCTATGTCTGGGTTAGAATTCGCAAGGTTGACTCAGAGAGATAGACGAATTACTATTCATTTTCCTTTCCTTTTTAAAAAATGATTTTGGATTATGGATTCCTGTAATTAGTCTGGTTTTTGATCACATGTTATTTTTTAATAGATGCTTCGAAAATATTGCCAATTTGCGAATAAATTATGCTTGAAATTTCTTTTATGAAAAATGTTTTTTATTACACCATTGTTATGGTACTTTATTGTTATTCAGCTATTTATTTTTACTTTTATTGGCATTGATAATCAAATTCCTTCTTTTCTATATATTTTAAGTTGATTTTAGTTTTTGTTTTCAAGAAAATTCCTTCTTTTCTATATATTTTAAGTTGATTTTAGTTTTTGTTTTCAAGAAATTTGAGAGTAGAATGTGCTTTTAGGGAACTTAATAATTCAAATTCGTTATATTTTGGGGCTATTCTTTCTGTGAAAAGAAATGTTTATCTGTAAATTATGCCAATTGATAATCATTTTTAAATGTAAATGGCACGGCCCGCGCTATCAGATTGAACACAATCACGAACTTCTAGAATGGCTATGTGAAAGTCAATTCGAGAAGATCGAATGTTTTGATTCTTTTAGAAACTTTTCTCTCTCTCGTATGAATCAATAATGGATGACTCGTATGAAGGTTGTTGCAATATAGCAATCACGAAACCTTTAAGCGCTCTTGTAGAATCGTATGTTTGTTTGGAGATTCAGTTACCAATTCGAAAGTCGTCTTCCAAAATTGTTTTGTAACATGTAGTCCTGCAGTCCTTATGCTACTGTCATCAATACTAATTCTAAATTATTTTTTTTTTTAAATTAATCTAAGCAAATTATTATAACAGATGTTCGTAGTTAACTAGAAATTGGAAAAATTGCGATTATAATCAGTGTAATTTGTAGCTTTAACTTTCAAGAATAACACCCAGAAAGCATAAATGGCCTAAAAACTCTAATACTTTTTATTCTCCAGTTAGTCAATAGTTATTAATTCCACATGAATGGCAACACAAAGTCATTCTTTTTCTAACAAAAATCAGAACAACATAAAAAACTACTGTTGCCATTTGTAATTTATTTTCTAAAATACATCAAAACAAAGATAATAAGAGAAGAGCAGTGATTCTCCACCTTTTTTTTGTTGCGGTACACTTTCAAAATTCGACAGCATACTAACAATAAAAGAAATTTAAAAGAAAATTTAAAACTTATCTGTAATACACTTCCATCTATCTACGAAAGAATAAGTTAAATATACCAAATACCTTTAGTTTATTTCTATAAAACGGTGGAATGACTCGGTTAGGGATTTTAATTTTTTTGGAGTATAATTAATAATTTTGAAAAAATTTGGCGGCACACGAAAGTGCCGCAGGCACTGTGTTGAGAATAATTGGAGTAGAGGATTAACCTGACAAAACAACTAACCGAGCTCAATTTTTTTTTAAATGTCATTTTTTTTTTTTTTTTTTGCGTTTATTTTACACTATGTTCATAAATTAAGGATAATGAAGTTCAGGCAAAGAAAGAGACAGAAGCAAAACAAATTTGACTTACTCTTTAAAACTCTTTACCTTTTGTAAAGTCTATTTATTAAACAAAAGGTAAAGAGCAAAAAAGATGCTATATGTTTGCATAATTAAAAAAATTGCGATTTTTACTCCTGGAGCAAACTTTAAAAAAGAACCTATTTACAAAAAACAGTATAACATGGTTAGTATGATGGTTAATACGGAGTATGTCTTCCGAACGATGCAATACAGGCCTTACAACGCCTACGCATGCTGAGTATCAAATTATCAATCTGATCTTGGGGAATATTACACCACTCATCAAGCAATGCCCTCCGAAGTTCCGGTAGACAGGTGGGAGGGGGTTGACGGGCTGCAATTCGTCGGCCAAGTATATCCCACACATGCTCTATTGGATTCAAGTCGGTGAGTATGCTGGCCAATCCATACGGGTGATATCCTCCGATTGAAGGCATTCGTCTACAATGTTTGCACGGTGAAGACGGGCGTTGTCATCCATAAACAGAAATTCAGCACCATGGCGCCCCGAAACAAACGTACATGTTGTTCCAGAATGACATCCCGATAGATGTGGCCTGTCATCGTTACACTCTGAACATGCAGGTCAGTTCTGGAACAAGAATAATTCCTCCCCAAACGAGCCATCCTGCACCACCGTAACGGTGTCGTTTAATGGTGTTCTCTTGGTGGTAAACTGGCGCTCTCCATATGAAATCCGGTGAGAATCAGACTGCAAACTAAACCTGGACTCGTCGGAAAACATCACACAAGACATGCTCTCTACTCTAGGTTAATCGCAGGCGACAGTGAGTTGCGGTAAGGGGAACACATCTGACAGGCCTACGAGCATATAGACCAATGTGCCCTAAGCGTCTGTACACGGTCTGCCTTGAAACTGTCATACCGGTAGCTGAAGAGCGCTGACGAGACAGGTCTGATGCTGTGCTCCGTCTGTTTCTTTTGGCAGTAACTGCCAAATACCGGTCCTCATTCGGTGCTGTAATTCGGGGGTGACCTGTGCTGTAACATCTACTCACATTACCATCATCTTGGAATCGTTGCCAAAGCCTGGAGATGACACTCTCGGCGATTCCAAGTTCCTCGAATGCTTCCAGCTAGGTACGTCCACATTCCAGTCGCCCGATAATTCTACCACGTAAAAAATCATCCAAATGCTTCCTGTGTGCCATAACTATTCGGCTATTGCACTGAAAGGCTTTTAAAGCGCTTGTGAACAATTTTAATTCGCTAATGGACGCTAATGTCTTTTTTATTGGGACATGGAACGCATCGCGTTCCTCCGTCCCATAACAGGAGTGTGAATGTTGCTTGAATGTGGGAGGTACCTGTTGGAGCGGAGAGTCCTCCTGATTGGTGGTGATGGAGGTGTTCCCTTATTGGTTGTTGTGATTGTCTTGGCGGGAAATCCGAGGATTTTCTTGATACAAGGTGAGGAGTGGAGAAGATTTCCTGTGATTGGCGGTTGGAACTGAGTGAGACAACTCTCTATTGGCTGTACTGAGGTTGGGGTAAGAGTGAGAAAATTGAGGGTGGCTAGCCTGGTGGGTACCCCGAAGGGTGCAGCATATTGAAAATTTAAGATAAGAAAAGAATAAAAAATAAAAGATTAAAATTAGAATTTGATTAAAATTAAAGTTCCGCCTGATGCTTGTCCCTCCGTGATGCGGTCGCTTCTGTGGCATTTGTAATTGTTGATATTGATGTTATGGCATGGTCTCAAATGTGTTTCTTGGATGAGAATTACGTCGGGACAGTACTTCTCTACGAAGATTTTAAATTCAGGAATTTTTCCAATTATGCCGTTTGCATTCCAGGAACACAAACTCAGGCCATGTATTGGGTGTCTAGTCATCATCATTATCAATAAGAGCCTCTACTAGGCGTATATTCTTTTTTCTTATTGGCTTGGATTTGGGTTTTTTGTTAGTAGTGATATTTTCGCTGACGTTCAATTATTAATTTGTTGTGTTATCCCGAAAGTGCCGAAATATCTGTTGTAGGGTTTGAGTGATAAGGTTGAGATTATATTATTATTGTCATTAGTCTGGGAGGGGGTTTGTTGACTGGGATGGCCTGAGTTTGTGCGTTGTTAGCGGAAATTCCTCTGCTAGTGGTGCCATCTGTTGGGTGTTTTTAGCGGTATTAGTTTGAGTGTTGGTGGCAGCTTGTGAGTATGAGAAGTTGGGTCTAACGATACTATTGACGACTGTTGAGTAGTTGTTTCTATTGTTGGTGGGGGTGCCCTTGCGGTGTTTAGGTAGAGTGGGCATCCTGCGTAATTGCCTTGTGTCCGTAATTTTTACAGTTAATGCAAAATGCGTTTCGACGCGCTTGATTTGGCATTCACGCGTTTGGTGTGCTTCGCCGCTTTAAGGCAGCGGGTGTTAGGTGGCAATTTTCTGCGGTGTGATTAAATTTATTGCAAGAGTAGCACTGAGTGATACCCTTGCTGTCATAACCTTCAACGTGTACGGAGATGTGTGCTAATGTGGTGAGATTAAAATTGTAGTGTTATGGATGTTTCTGGGAAGCGCGAAGAGAAAGACGGGGGTGGATCTTTGGATATCCTTCCTATGAGTTGGGTGACCTTTTCTATGGTGAAGCCGAGTTCGATGAGATCGCTTCATGTCATTTACTTTATATCTCTGGGTAGTCCCTTAATAACTACTTTGATAGGTCGTTCGGGTTTGGGCTTAATGGAGAAGAATTTGTATTTTAGGGTTTCGAGAGTAGAGTTAAGTTTATAATAATCCTCGCTATTGTCTGTATAGAGTTTTAGGTAATCTCCTGTCATTTTGGTTCTAAGTTTAGGAATGTATTTCGTAAGAGTTTTAACATGAATTCTGTAGTCCGTGGTGATTTCTAGAAAAGTGGGTGGAGGAAGATATTTAGGTGAGTTTTTGTTAGGTTTGGTTCTGCAATGTGGTTTGTATTAGCAGAGGAATTTCCTTCGGGTTGATGATCTTGCAATTGAGAGAATTTGTGTTATTAAGTTCTAGGTTGAATCTAAGTTCAGAGTTCGAGTGAACTCTCTGAATTTGGTGAGCTTACGAGAAGGAGGAGAGGTAAAACCATCCTTGTTTTCCTTGCGTTTAACTGGTGCTCTTTTGCTAAGTTCGGGGAATTCAAGGTTGTCAAGAGT
>BMAO01007218.1:0-27379 GCA_019973975.1 Trichonephila clavata
TTTACAGCGAAAGAAGCCCTTCAATCGTTGCCCTGGAAAATTCCTCAATATCGTGACAAGTTAAAAGAGATGATTCGGAGTGAATGTATGAGAAGTGCATCGCTAACTTTGTGGAAGGTTTACAAAATCGAACGATCTCTAATCTTTAGTGCAATGGGAACTCTTGTAACGTACGGGATGCTTCTGGCCACACTCGGTGGAATGAAGTGAATGAAATTTAAAAGATTTTGTTTTCAAGAATAAACAATAATTCTTTTATCCTTCAAGATTCTAAGACTTTCATTGTAGACAAATGCATCACATTTGTGCAGCGTCTAAAAACATCTTAATACTTTTTTAATAAATTGCTTGAGTTATGTACTTTAAAAAAAGGAGCATTTAGTTATAGTTTTTATAAATAAAAAAAATTGGCAGTTATAGAGATTGCCGATAGAAGTGAAAACTTAGAACTTTTAGTATAAAAATTTGAAATTTCATAATGTTTGAATTAAAATTTTCAACATCAATCTAGTTTTCACATCTATTGACACTCCGAGCAACAACTAAATGCATGTTTATATGGTTTTTCATTATTCAAATGTATTACGGGCTATGCAAAATTATGACAAAATATAAATACAATTCAATTGAAATAACAATTAATATACAATCATATTATTTATGGATAGTATTTGTATTTACTTAAATTTCAATATACTTGATTTTTAACAATATTTTAATTGTTTGCATCATTTTCATCATTAATTTCAACAACACTTAGACTTTTTGTACTTTCAATTATTTCATTTTGTTCTAAAAAGATACAACAGGCTTATGGTAACTAAAGTAAGAAAGAAAAATGTTTGATTCACACACACAATATCTAATTATCGCGTGTGTGTAAAAACCGCATCAATCGTCGTTTTATATTTTGTAGTACTGAGTTTTCAATCATTGGACATATTTAAATTAAGTGTTTCATTTAGAAATTCAATTAGTGGTAGATTTTTATCATCTGCAAAGTTAATATTGAAGTCCCCAATTAAAATCATCGGTACATTATCATATTTTTCGCCAAATCTTTTATCGAGTATTTCAGAACCTTCTTTTGTATAAATGATCAAATTTTCGAATAAAAATTGTTGTATCTGTCTCATAGATTTTCCAGGCGAAATATAAACGGCAACCATTAATATGTATTGCCCATTCTCGGAATCGCAACGAGCAATGCACAGTATATACACATTGAATTTTTCACTAAATCCGTTGAATTTCACTTATAAGATATACACAGCACTATACGTCAGCTGTATAGCTACAGATATATTGCTATAAGCATGTCGGTGATGCGAACGCACGAGATTTCACCTATCCAAAAAGTGTCTAAGGGCAGCGCGTGCGCCAGTCAGAGCATGTTGGTGACGCGAACCCATAAGATTTTTCCCTACCAAAACATGCCCAACGCCGCTAAAGAAGTTTTCACTTCAATAATTGTAATAACAAAAATAGCGTTTTTGTAAATATAGCTGATTTTCATTTTTACATGTGTTATAAATGTTATATTTCTATCACAAAATGTCTCTTGAATATGTGTTATTTCAAGTAACTTAAAAATTTTTGGTAAAAATACATACTTATAAAGTTTTATTTCATTTGTGAAACCATTTTAGTGATATTTCTTTCTGCTGATGCATGTCTATAATCGGGTTTTCTACTATTAAAGCAATTGATTTTAAAACAAAGGCAAGCAATTGATTAATGTGTTTCTTTTGCTCAAACTCAAAACATCAAGCATAAATTTTTTCTTCAGCTAATATACATCACATTTAAAATAACACCAGTAAAAAACGAGGTGTTTTTTTATATATAAACATAAGATTTATTTCAAAAACTTCACACTTTGCGTAACATAACTTTTTTTATACCTTAAATTTTAAGAGCGAAAGAGAATGTTGAGTCAATTTGAATTTGCGCAATAATTAGTTTTAATAATTTATTTCATTATTTGACCTTTATTAAATTTATCATCTAAATTAAAAAATTATTTGCTATTTTTGTTTATTTATTTTTTGCTGTTTGTAATTAATTTTCAATCAATATTATCAGAAAATGGCAAAGTTTTGAGTAACGTAAAAATATATTTTTTAACTTTTTAAAATTTTTCGAGGGGATAGTTTAATTTGATGGGGTTTCAATATTCAAATGTTTCACGTTGAAAAATACACGTGTTACAATATTCACACGCGATAGTTACTAATATAATTAAATTTTACTTTTCGGTACTTGCGTAAATTTTATTGATCAATTTCCTTCGTTAAAAAGATATTGCCAAAGGCCACGATATACAACCAATATTGCTAACCTTTGCTTAGCACGTACCAACAGTGTAATAATAACGATGAGAGTATTTGGGAGATATTTTTTGAATTGACGCAGCAAAATTTAATTCCTTAAATAATTTATTCAGTCGAATAATTTTTATTAATTATAACTAATTATCAAATTGTCATCCAAAACAATAGCATCTAAAAAATTTCAGCTCAACTGAGCGTTTTAAAATGTGAAAAAAAGTTTTTAAAGTTTTGACTCACACATAGTTGCAATGTTGAGTAGAAGAAAAATCTCATTAAAATCTCTGTTTAATTTTACCTAAGCATTAGCTCCAAAAGAAAAACTTTTTTGCTTGTGTTGTGTCTACGGTGGCCTCCACTCGCTTTCTGTCAGTGTTTTCGCTGGTTTTTAACACGCTTTTATAAGTTTCAGTTATATGTAACGGAATCTTTAGAGCTCGATTTTACTCACTTTAAAAGGTCTGATTAATTCGAAATTTTGTACACTTGTCAAGGATCAATGACAATACAATAATTTCGTAATTTTGTTCCATTGCCCTGATCAGGAATGACGATTCTCAGATTTGGCGACTAATTCATTCTACCGTTTCCAGATTATGGCAACTAATTCTATGTACCATTTCCAGATTTGGCGACTAACTCCATATGCTATTTCCAGATTTAGCGACTAATTCCAGAACCCATTTCTAGATTTTACGATTAAAAGATTGTTACAACCCTATAAAAGCAAAACCGTTTGCGTCAGCAATTTCTTATCATAAAATATACCAGGGGTCGGCAACTTATGGCTCGTGGAACAATTCTCAGTGGCACGCCACCAGTCAACAAAATTATAAGCTACAGCTAAATAGCTCTCGTCTCCTTTCAACACCTCGTACATATTTTTTTTAAAGATTATTCTTCACTTTCAATCCTCTGTCATAAAACGATTCTGCTGAGTTAGCTTGCTGTCTGCTTTATGTAAAAGAAAACATCTGGTTTTTAAATATGACTTATTATTAATGTTAAATATTCGACACAAATAAAAATTATTGAGTAAAAATCATTACAGGCTCAGTGAATAAAAAATAAAGTAGTTAATCCTTTACCCACCAAAAACTTGTGCATCGACGGAAAAAGAAAAAACAAATTTCTTAGGTATAAATCAAAATTCTGCTTAACGAACGTTTTGCAGCGAAAAAATAATAAACAAAAATAGTTATTCTATCGACATATTTAATTTGGATTGGAAATAAATTCGCTGAAAAAACCACGTTGTTTGGGTTAATTGGGCAAGTGAATCTAATTTCATAACAATTGTCTCTTTTAACTAAATATTAAAAGCAACTATAACTATTTGAGTGTTGTGTTTAAGAAATCATAATTATTTCTTTTTTAACTTTTAGTGCGAATCAAGCTAATAAACATAGATATTAGAAAACAATTTTATTTTTTTCATGTTCTCCTGTCCTCTATTAGTCAGCCGATATTTGAATATGGAGTATGATTGCAGTCGAAAGTTAAATTTAGTTCGATGCACTACGTGATTTTTAGGTTACTTCTAACTTTGTCACGTTATGTGTGCGTTAGTTTCATTGCGAAATTGTTTTTTATTTGTTTAATTATTTCTACCAATTCATGTTGCATATTGAATAAAATGACGACTAAAAAAGAAAGCTTGACGTTCGCGATTTCCAAGATTCTTTGGACGAATGGATTTGTATTCGTTGAACAAAAGATCGCGCTGCATGTGTGCTATGTCGCGAAAGTATCGTATGTCGTACGTCAAGTGTACAAAGACATTTTCAGAACTAAACACCAGACCACATTTAAGAATTCTGATGAGAAATATGAAGTTTTATATAGAGAGAGCTGTTTCTGGATATAAAAAGGAAATCACATTTTTATGTCAAACAATTGGAGTAAATCCCAAAGCAACATAATGTAGTTTCGTCATTGCTCATTTTTAGCAGCCAAAGGAAAAACCTTTTACAGATGGCGAGCATATAAAGGACACATTTTTAGCAAGTGCTGGAAATATTGTTCAGCGGATTTACTTAACTTGCAAACAAAATTATCCCGAAATCAAATATCTACTTTTGCGCGAACTGTTGAAAGAAGAATAACATAACTGGTAGAAAATGAAACTGTGAAACAAAATCCGGTTTACAAGACACTATTGCATTTAGCATTGCTCTTGATCAGTGGCGTAACGTACACCCCCACATCCGGGGGGGGGGGCAAAGCCTGATAGCCTCCAAGTACCTACTCTTTGTAAAATCCCACTTGGGGGCCAAAAACTTGACCTTGTAGGGGGCACGATTGTTCTCCGTTACGCCACTGCTCTTGATGAAAGTGAAGACGTGGAATGATGTCGCACGCCTTGCAGTAATTGCACGATATTGTGTTAAAAATCGGATTTATGAAGAGTTATGCCAGCAGGATTCATCTGTCTGATACAACTAAAGGGGACAGGATATTCTTTTTTCATGAAAGTATAAATATTAATTTTAATAAAATATTTTGTGTAAAAAACTTATGGCGCTCCTGCAATGGGGGGGGGTCTGCCAAGAAAAAGGATTTACTAAACTTCTTTAAAATCATATTGGTCATAAAATATTGAACTTCCATTGCAAAATTAGTTGGGCAAAATTTCGCCTTAGCACTTAATTTCTGTAATGAATACTGTTGTTAAAATAGTTTATTTTACAATGGCTCGATCTTTATTAGCACACAGACAATTTAAATATCTTTTGGAAGAAAGGGAAAGTGAAAATGGGAATCTTCCCTTGTACAGTCATGTCCGTTAGCTTAGTGGAGGTAACGTATTGAATAAGTTTGTATCATGCAGGGAGCACATTCAAGTTTTTCTTAAACAGAAAGGACATTTTCCCGAATTAGACGATAAGGAAAGGTTATGTAAATTGATGTTCCTTACAGATATAACTAAACATCTGAATGAGCAAAACTTAGGATTACAAGGAAAAAGTCAAACAGTGCTTGAACGTTTTGAATATTGGAAAGGCTTTGCTACAAAATCCTAATCAAACTGATTTAATCAATCCTTCCTAATCAAACTGATTTAATAGACCCATTAATAATTCCTTTCGAATTTGCCAATTTTTGGGTGGATGGAAATTGATAATTTTGAAATGGAACTTTTTGAACTAACATCTTCAGAATTATGGAAAACAAAATTTACGGAGTTAAGGAAACAATTGGAAGATAACTCTAGCAATAAATCAACAGCTATTTTAAATTGCTGGATGTCATTGACTGAACGATTTTAATTGTTTGAAAAAAATAGCATGTGCTCTGATTTTCGCTTTGGGTTACACATATCTATGTGAACAAACTTTTTCTCATATGAAATGTATTATGAGGCTACTAAGAAAACTGAACATTCAGAATTGCTGAACATTCAGAATCCTGTATCAAATTGAAAGTGATAAACTATACCCCTGATATTGCTACATTAAGTAGAGCTCTGCAGGGACAAGGTTCGCATTAAATTTAAATTTCATTGTTTACATGAACACATATATTTTATGTTGCTTATTTCTTGTCTCATAAATCTTCTTAAGAATGCAGAATATATGTATAATTTTAATTTTTTATTTATATTGAAGAATAATCATATTTAAGCTCTTATTTCTTATTCTTAAAAGATACATATTTATGTGCACACAGTTTTAATTTTTTTTTATTTATATTGCAGTTATAGTCATATTTTATGTTGTTTATTTTGTGTTAATAAATATCTTTAAATGATGCATAATTAACATAAAATAAAACTCTAAATTTGTATTTTTGACCTCTATTTCCTAATTCTGCATGTATTGTCGTGGGAATCGAATTGTTCCAAATATTTCCTATTGCATGGCAAGCTGAATCACATGTTCGAAGGTTGGTTTGGCACGCCACAGCTGAAAGGTTGCCGACCATTGATATAAACATTTTTCTAGTTTTTATGGAAATGGAAATTTAAAAAAAAAGACTCGTGCATGGTGGAAAAAAAAATATTTGTGTTCTAACCCAGCATTTCTCTACGCTTGAGGGAGGGACATGAAAACCCTACGTGGTAAGCGCGAGTATCTCGAAAAGTCCAAAATTAAAGATTTATATAAAATAATTATTAATTTACCAAAAGGAAGTAAAACAAAACACATTCTGACATGATAAAAAAAATGAAATACATGATCTCACAGATACTGATACATTTATATGATACTTATAAATGGATCAGTGTGCAGGCAAAAAGTATTTAGTAATTGATTTATCAATCCTTAATTTAAAGCAATTTTAGTAATTACTAGTGACTTCCATGGGCTTGTCATATACAAAATATAATACATATATTGATAATATGTGCAGTTTATAATATTAAACTCACATTGTAGCTTTAGCGTCGAAGTACATTATTATTGCATTCAATACACGGTTGTTGTATGAGGGGGAGCTATGAAATTGTGTCTGATCGCAAAGAAGCACTGTTCTGACCGTTAAACTCAAATATGAAGTCTGTTTTTCTAAATTCTTTTGTCAGATCTGTGGAATGAAACATCATTCATTGCTTCATTTTACCAAAAAAAGCTGAGAATTGATTTAGAGGTCTCTTTCTCTCTCTTTCTCACTGGATTAAATAATTTCTCACAAACTCTTCGATTCAAAAAGTGCACCTTCGTGTCCATTACTGATGCAAGTTTCAGAGAGAATATTGAGCTCTTTTTTAGTGAAAAATATCATTGGCTTAACACCTTATTTTGCATGAAATATTTCAAACTTAGCTGCTCCAGATTTCCTTTAGTTGTCTGATCTTTTATTTTGCAAACTAGGCCGTATCGACGCACTGGGTAAAATGCCAATGGGTATTCCAGATTCTAAAAAACGACGCATTTAAGATTAATTCATCAATGAATAAATGATAGTTTTAAAAACAAATAATATGCGGGATTTTATTGCAGATCAGACTAAAAAATTAAAAATAAAAGAAAGTTTTAAAAAAAAAACTAAGAAACAATCTTTTATGGTTAATCGAACTAAAAAGTAAAAAAATAATTCTTAATATAAGAATAAAATAAATAACGAGAAAATTAATGTCATTGTGGTAAAAGCTTGGGGTGCTTTTGTACTACATTTTTTCATTAACTCAACATTTCGGAATCGAATTAGTAAGAAATTATAACAATTGATATAGAGCACCTCACGCTTTTACCCCAATGGCATTAATTTTCTTGTTAATTATTTTATTCTTATATAGAATTACTTTCTTACTTTTTAGTTCGATTAACCATAAAGCGTGTTTTTTTTTAAAACTTTAATTTATTTTTAAGCAGAATAAATTTTAATTTCAGAAGGACAGTTTTGCATGTATCGCTCTCTTTGAATTCAAGAGTGTGTTTTTTTCTCACTCTATAATTTATTAAAGGAATGAATTGGCAGTCTATTCACAAATAAGTGAATAACAAAATCATGTTTAATTCTCTGAATATATGCGTAAGTATATTAAATAAATATATCTGATTTTTTTAAAAAAATTTCTGTATTAATTATAACATTTACAAATTTAATATTTTCATTTTTACTAACGCTCATTTGTTTTTTTACATACATCTCCATAAAAAAAAAAACATTTTTTTACTAGCAAAAATTTTTAATTTTTTATTTATCTTTTAGGTCATCTTATTTCTTCTCAACCAAGAACAATAAACATAATTTTTAACCCAGAATGACTTTAATGACGTAAGTTACTTTAAAGAATTTAAAGACTTTTAATGACTTACACGAGTTATACATGTTTGCTCAAATCTGAGTTTTTTAAAATTGCTTTAAGATGTGCATAGTTAACTTAATAGTAGGATATAAAAAAATATATGCATGCATAAAAAAGAAATGTCGAAACTGACTTACTTTTTCAAAGATTCACTGAATTAATCGTTAGATGTAAATGAAAAAAATTCTAATGTAGAAAGCACATGAAAGTAACTTTTAAGACATTTTACTGACGATTAAACCGCTGTAATAAGATATCGAATTAAAAAAAAAATAATAAAGCAAACTACACAACTTAGAAACTTAAAACTCAAATGACTGTTTTATACCAATTCTTTTTCTTAAAATCCACAGTTATGAAAATGGTTATGATAGAATAGCAAATGATAAAACAAATATTATTTATAACCTTAATAAATGATTTTTTTCATACCTTTTATTTTCAACAGCAGAATAAAACCAAAAACTAATATAAAACAATTTTTAACATGGTCTAAATTCCACTTAAAATTAAATCAACTTTCATCTCCAGTTATGTAGATTAACACATGGTTAAATTTCTGCCTTGCTTTGGTTAAAACTTGGCTGGCTCAAGCAATAAACTTTTGTACTTCACTGTCTTTCTTTAATTTTTGATTCTACGCTTTCTTGACCAGTTAAAATATAGATTCATTGAAATCAATACTAAAAAAATAATCACTTCTTATATTTTTAAATCTTGAGCCATGATTGGAAACAATATTTTGATTGTGTTAATTTGATTCAGTAATTAAGATGCAAAAGTGAGAGAAAAACAAGTATAAAGCCTCAACAGTTCAGAGTGAAACAATTTCATTCTACTTCCATGAAGCAGTTTCATTTAAATTTCGATGAAAACAGCCATGTATTTTTTTGGTGGCTTATTGTACTCAACACTTATAAAAGGTATGTAAAGAAATAATTATTGAATAGAGAGAGAAGGGCTAAAAAATGCAGAATCAGCTACTGGTTTCGTATTTATTTTTTGCACTTTTCGCGAGATAGATAACAGCGCCAATTGTGGTAACCAAGCTGAATTCGGAGCTGTAAGGGAGAGATAGTATTAGCGTATTTTTGCGCATGCATCTAGTATTGTTTTTTTTAAATTGGAAATTGTTTTTGTAGAATTTGATTTTGCTGTTGCCATACATTGCTTTCCTTTTTTTTTTTTTTTTTTTGCAATTGTATTTATTTATTTTGCAATTTTATTTTTTTTTAATTTGCTATTTATTTTTTCTTTGTTTTTTTTTTATTTTCGCATATCAAAATTAATTTTTTATTGGTTTATATTTGTGGCGGTATTCCTATTAGTTTCAGACGATTTTAATTCGATTTTTTCGCCAAGCTTAAACATTTTCATGTTGTTGTGTTTGTCATCTCGTTGTATTTCTTCGTGTACTTTTTCATGGAACATTTTGTGGAATATTTGACAGATCGTTTTTGGCTTCGTTCTTCGGGTGTGGATAGATTTTTCTACAGGTAAATTTCTTTTTATTCACATAAATTTTTACACATGCTGCAAATGATATTAGTATTGTTGCGAATGTTTATGAATGTATGTTGAAGTATTGTGAAAAATCTTTTGCTATGTTTCCTGCGTTAGGAAAGAAAGCTGTGTTAGAGAGACAGTTTAATTAGATCGTCGTATGCATGTCCGAACTGTGGAAAAGCATGAAATTGAGAGAAAGAAGAAAAGGCAGCAAATGATGGTTTTAAAAATATAGCACTTTAATTTTTCAGTTTTAATTAATTAATTTTAATTAAATAGCTAAAATTAACTTTTATTTAATTTTAAATTATTTTTTCAATAAAGATTTTAAGTTTTTAAAGTATTTTAATTTTTGTAGCGATGCTTAGTTTTAAAAAAAATTTTGAATGCTTTTTTTTTATTATTTTACTTTTCCGCCATCTTGAATTTCGCGCTCTTACATTACGTCTTCTGGAGAGAAGGCAAGAGCACGCTAAGTTGGCAATTTTTTAAAATAGCGCCAATTAGTGGCTTATTCTGCAATTTCACAAATATTTTTTTGAAAGGGAAACACATTGAAATGTTCATTTCAATATACGTTCGTGGAGTTTATATGCATTTTTTATTTTCTCATTTTATTATTTTTATTTTTGTACTTATTATTATTTACTTTCTCAAATGTTTCGATTTGCTTATGGTCATATCTTCTTAACCCTAGTTCAAAACCTTACTTTCTTCTTGCATGTTAATTCAAAAATTCAGATGATAATTAAATGATTATTATACTTCTAAAATCTGTTTTAATGGACAAGGGAGAATATATAGAAGCATAATATACAGGAAGTTAGAAAAAAAGTTTTTTAAATTTACCAGAATTTTTCTATAATTCTGAAATATATATACTCAGATTCTTGCCGTATATATATATATATATATATATAGATTGCTTAATCTTCGAACAAAGGCGTAAAATATTTTTAAAAAAATACTTTTATAAAATGAGAATTTTTTTGTGTTAGGACTAAAAAAATGCGTGAAATAATGACTGTAGCTGTACCCAAAAAATAGGTTTTACTTTCGACCAATCAGAAAAAAAATAAATGCATTTAAAATTAATAACAGCGCATTGTGCTTGTTTCGTTTCAATGATATACTGTGAACCACATAAGTGTTCGTACACTTGCAATTTCCTATAAAATTTGATGTTTCGACTACTAAAAATTAATATATTGGATTGTAATTTTTTTATGACATCTGCAACTTTTTCTTATTCGAATGACATAATAATTTTTTTTTAAAAAAATAGTATAAGTATTATTTTTTAAAAAATTATTAACCAAAAAGCTGCTGAAAAATTACGTTACAAAAGTCTTCGTACACTTAACAAATATCTCAACATAGCTTTAAATACTGTACTTCTTTCTTAATTTAGCACTTAATAGGATATCTTTCGGTGTCCACAACAACTTTTAAACGTCTTGAAAAAGATTTAATCATTTTTTAGTAATTTCTGCATCGATTTTCATCCATTCTTTTGTGATTATTGTTTTTACTTCACATATATGTTATGTTATCATTTATTTAAAAATCAAATTCTCACCAAATATGTTTGTTTTACTGGGTTAAATAATTTGATTGAGGAGGTGTTTTCGGAATTTTAGGACAGTTACACTGAAAATAGCAGCGTGCATTGAGAACAGTGCGCTTGGCGTCACTATCCTGTTAAAAAAGGAAATCTTCTTCAATATCCAAAGTTTGGGTGGATAATTTAAAAATTCTCTTTAAAATGTTTAAATAGAGCTCATGAGAGATTCTTAATACCAAAGGTTCAGTTTTTAGACTTAATAAAATTAATTTTGAAAAATCTACTTCCTTAGAATGTTTTACCATGCAGTGTTATCAATTCTAAATATAATAAACATAAAAAATAGTGTTTCAATGAAAATAAAAAATAGGGGCTTTTTATTCTGTTTTAAATTTATAATTAGATTTTGGAAAATCTTAAACATATCGATTTTTAATTCAAATGGGTCAATTTTTAATGATTTCAAATTGTACTATTTTTAGTGAATTCCTTATGTACTATTTTTATTTGTTTTTGTATAATGAATTAAGTTTTGTTTCGATTTGTTTCAATAAATAATAATATTAAACCATTTTTTTTAATTACGTTTTTAGATTTATTATGTAATTTCAACCATGTTAATGTGCAAGTATTTTTCATAAATAGTTCAGTTCTAATCCCGGGATTTGGATAATGTAATTCCGAAATCCCGGGATTGAAAATATAGCACGGGATTGCAAACCCTAATATATTGTTACTATAATTATGTCTATAAACTTTTCATATGTATTATAGTTTCTTCCTCTTTTTGAAAAAACTATAATTCTAAGCTAGAAAACTATCAGAATACGAAACTCATTGGCTTCAGTTTCTAGTCTGAAATCGCACTTTCTAATTTAAATCAGATTTTTTTTTTTCGCTTAAAATATGTAGAATTACCAATTATCTGATATTTGTCATTAATTTATCCCGAAAATAATGCGAAAAATTCATATTAGACCAAATTATTGAATTTTCTAATGGCACTTAAGTGTCATTGAGTGATTGAATAACCAGAACCAAGTTTCTTGGCCAGTTCTTTCTGATTTATTTGACTAAATCCTTAAAAATTATTTTGTTTCAAGATTTAACAACTTGCGACATTGGTTTATGACTATTACTCGATCCCTATATCCTGTATAAAAATTTCTATCAATTTAGCATTGTATTGTTTCCTTTATTGAATTCATAAAGCAAAATATATCGATTTGATTATACTGTGACGTTTGAGATAAATGAAGGTAGCGTGATATATATTAATTTAAATATTTAGTTTATTTATGTCACAGCTATTAATTACAGATAATAAACTGAAGTTATTAAAAATATTGTTTAGATTATTAGAGAAAAATTTACAGTTATTTGTGAGGGAGGAGTTCATATCCATTCTCATCCAAACTTTCCAGTCATCTCTTTTCTCTGCCCTGTCTAGGGTCTCCGATGGTAGAGGTCAGCCTCTTTATCCTCGAGTTACATTTAGTTCGTGGGTGGAGTAAGGGTTCTCACGGTTTCAAAAGGTTGTCGAATTGTGAAAGGTTGATTCCCAAAGACTAGACAGCACAATATTTTAAGGGAGCAGGTGTTCATGAGGATGTGGTGATACCATCCACAAAAAGCTGCGTGACGGGATACGTTACAATACTTTTATCCTTTTTCAATGTTTCAAAGATGATTACCCTAACATCTGAGCATCTCTTTGTCAGTAAATAATTGTTCTGGTTTCATATTAAGAATGTGATACATTTAATAAAATCAAAAAAGAGTAAATTAAATTGAACTAATTGCCTAAAGAGAGAATAATACTTATTAATATAGTGAATGAAATCTTGTCTTAACCGAGAGTAGACAAAAAAAGAGACTTAAGTATCTTTTCGCAAAGCTACCAATTAGGAATCCGTATGTTAACAAAGTACCAAAACTGGCAATTATCAGAGATCTATGGATCACATAAATATTCCAGAGAGTTAAATAGTTATCTTGCATCACATTCTGCTTCAATTTGAATTTAATTTCACTGTGACGCGTAGGAAAAAGATAAGGCAAACGTCGAACAAAGTGTTTTAGTTTGGTTGCTAATTCGTTCGTGATTGATGCCGAAATTATCATTACCAGTTGAAGCAAAGAATGAAAGATTGTGAAATATATCATTGAAATGAAAAAATAATTGTTCATGTCTGAGAAATATACTATTTTGTAACTTGCCCAAAATAATCCACTCATATTCATCACAACTAATAAGAAAGGCGGGGAATGATAATTTTTCATCCATGTAACTCATGCAGTTTCTCAATATCTTCCAAGAATGTCGATCAAACCCTCTACATCCTGTAGAAGGCAATTGTTTTTAAATTTATTGAGCAGCCGTTGTATGATACTGCAAATAAATCTGCATGCAAGACCATAGTACATGGTGAAAAGTGACAGGACGGCGAATGTTATAAAATAAAACAATATTTCGACACTTCGAGCAAGCAAGAAGCAATAGGATACCTCAACACTTAATGAATCCATGAAGAGTTTTAATTCGGATTCCACTTTTCTGGGATTCTGAGGTATTTTTTTCTGCATAAATCAACATAACACTAGAAGCAATAGTAGTAATTTCCAAAAAAACAAAAGAAGTGATTAACAAATATTATATCTTTCATCGCTACGGGGAGGTAATTTTCTGTAAATTCGAGTGATACATTCTGCAATCCGAAACAGTACTCGACGTCTTCTATAAATCGACACGTAGCACAAAACTAGTATAGCTACCAAAAGATGTGAGTGAATTCGTTAATTTTATCCGGTAACAACCATACCCATAATAAGTTTAAAAATATCTTTGAACCAGACGAGGATAAAAATAAAATATTCATAAGCTTTGATGCAACTAAAGGTTTTATGTTCTGTATTTCGTGTTGATATGTCTCTTGATGAAATGTCCATATATTTCATCTGAAGAATCGAATGTTTTAATTCCTATCAACTGTAAGATCTTAAAAATCAAAGCAAATTCCTTCGTTGGTGAATGTTTTGAGTAGCGACGGATTCGAGTTGTTGCTTTTTTTGACATTTTAATCTCCTCCTCTTTTGACAACATAAGTTGTTTTCTTCGTTTTTGCAACTTTTGTCCATTCATATGTTGATGTTTTAAAGTTACATTTAATTTATTCTTACAGCTTAAAATAAACCCTTCAATAAGGAAAAAGGAAAAAATATTAAAATTACTTTATGTTTCTTTTAAATTTCAGTTTTGTCTTCAAGAAACAGTGATATGCAAATCAAAAATCAAATCTATTAATTCTGCGAAGAGGACGACGATTAGACTTATTTTGTTGTACTCGTGAGAAATTTTTACGTCTTGAGATCTATAGATTACAGTAATAAAATGTAATTTTCTGAAGGATTTACCTGAACACGAATGAGTTTCATGATTTTCTTGCGTCTTTTTAAGGCAATAATGGTTTCAGTCGATGAAAATACCATTTTGTACCAATCCAAAGACTATTTTTCTACTTGTTTCGAAAAATCTTTTATGTAATTGAATTAATCAAGAGATATTGCTTCCCACAAAGCAATTGTTTTCTTAGTGATAACATGGAAACCAATAATATAACCTTATATAACTTTACTTTAAAAAGGTTAGCAATATAAATGTTTTATTCCATTTGTAAGGCTATAGCTTTGGGTACTGTATGAGCTCCTTATTGGATTGCTTTTAAGAATAAAGTAAATTTTAAAAATTGCTTAATGCAACGATCAATTTTATATTTTCTTATCGACTGGTTTCATAATTGTAATTGTAAGTTTCCAGAGTTTATGGATTGATCTCTTAAAAAGACCTTTTGCAGTTCTAAGTGCTGCTACTCGTACCACACCATCTTTCAAGTGGATGAGTTTTAATTACTTTACAAAGAGATCAAATTACTCGAGAAAAATTAATAATTACAATGTTTCCAATTCTAAAATTATTATCAGGAGAATTTTTTTAAATTTTATTTTGTACGTTCGTAAGTAGTTCACATTCTATTTTCTCCCAAACCAAGCTTTCATTTTTTGTACAATATCCCTTCGAAACAGCAGAGAAATTTTTTCATCGTTCATATACTTTTAAAAAGATATCTTCACTTATAACAAAATGTTTGAGAAAGGGTTAAATTGTTTAAAATGTCTGAAATTGTTATCAAAATCCCGTGTGACTACAGTTAACACAAAAAACTTCTCCAAACTGAGGAGGCTAAAATGCCATTTTATTTTCATTTGAGTAGAGTGTGATAACGAAAGTTTTCATTTATCTTAATTTTGACTCAAAATTAAACATTTAAAATAATTTCCTCTTCTTGAACTAATGAAAGACGTACTTTATCATAGTAAGTAATAATAAGGGCTGCTCCTCGGGCTTAAAACTATCGCAATGAACCAATAAAAGCTTTAGATGGGAGATCACTTACTAGATATAAATGTTGTGCGTGATAGCAAAACAAACAAAAAGAGCTATCGAATATCCATCAGCATTTTAGCATCTTTATTTCTATGCTTTCAAATATTGATGTGTTTGGCATAATATAAGCCGGTGGTCTTCAATCTTAGCATTTGCTGGGACTATTAAAGAAGTGTAAATCACTGTCGTGAGTTATTCATTAAATAAATAAAAAAAATTTATTTCTTATATGTAACCTTATTTATACAATTTTATTTATATATACATCCAATAAATAGACCAAAACTTAAAAAAAGAGTGATTATTGATAAACTTGAACAAATTTGATGTATTACTATTTTGATTTCTTTATTTCTAATTTTATTTGAATATATATAGTGTGTTTGAATTATTTCATTCTACGAAAGGCTGAATACGTATTAAACCAGGGGTGGCAGACTTTTCCATGATACGAAATACTTTTAAATTTTCAAGGAGTTGCGGTCCACCCAGTGGCGTACTAACAAAAGTGAGTTTGACAATATTTATTATAAATAATAAAGATAAAATATGTACTTTCTTGTATATCTACAAAAATATTACATTTTTAAAACACGTTTAAACCAAAACGCAAGATACGAACATAATAATAATATCCATAAATATAATAATATCAAACGATGCATTTATTATCAAACTATTCAAAATACTTTACAAAAAAAATGCAATACACATTTTTTTACTTTTTTGACTAGACGTAATTGGCTACCTTTTTGGCTCTTACATATTAAAACTCTTTTATTTTTTGAGGAAAACATCATCATTAACCGAGGAAATTTTATAAGAATAATTAAAAATATATATATTTTGCGTCTCAACATTTGAACAATTTATTCGGTGAAGCATTTTCGAGAACACACCTTTTGATAAATCACAAAAAGTGAATTGTTTTATTTCATTAAAGAGGAAATCTAGATTAACTGTTTGAGAAGCCTAGAAACTAAATTCTAAGCTTTAAATAATTTCTTTGATTCAATTATTGCTTAGAAATGAAATTTACTCAAATCATTTCTACTTGAAAACTTCTACACTTTAACTCTGAGTTTATTGTGCACTTACATAAAGTCATAAATTTCTTAGAGTTTGTGACTGGACCGAGAATGAGAAATATTGGTTAAAATAATATGACTCCCTCCTCACTTATTTAGAATCTGAAAAATTATGCTTCATTTGCCATGATGTTCATTTTGTAATTAATAAAAATATTTTAACGGTCCCCAGAATATCTTGTACTTGAAATAGATTTTTGTTGTCATATGTGTATAAAAATATTAGGACATATTAAAACGTACATCTTTTTCTTAGAGGGAATCAACTATAATTGTCCTTAGCTTTTCCTTCCAGTTCTCTGCTTACGATTCAAACAACATACTGCATTTTAATTTGAACATTTGCAATTCATTTAATGGCACAATGAAAAACAATAGCACAAAAAGCATACTTTTCTCTTTTCCCAAAGTTCTTCGAAGTTTAAGTGTAAAGACAAAAAACACTCTGATTTACATTTCACATAAAGATGCTTTCTTTCAAGATGCTGTTTCATGTTTTAAAATCCATTTCACATATCTAAATATTCTGTTACGTTTATGTACATCCTAGTGTATTCTTGTGTAAAATAGCAAAGTGAATACCATAGACGCTAATACAATTTAAACGCAATTATCGTTTTCAAAAAATTAGCTCAATTTTTTCTAATTTAAAAACAAAAATTTCTAATTTCGTTAACAATCAGTTACTTCAGCAAAAAAAATCACAAACTATTTCTGTTGAAGAGTTGTTGAGATTATTAATTTTATTTTATTAGTTCTCGTGAAGGAGCTTAATAGACAGGGTCTTTCCAATTTGTTTTCTGTGTCTCTTAGAATCCATCGAAAGTAAAATATTGAAGTTGCCGTAAGTCTTTGCTGCTTTGGTATGAACAATTAGGAAAGAGATATGTCACCGCAAGTATTTATCCCTTAGTTCAAAATTTCATGGTCCGTCTTTAGATTCCCCTAGTTGATTTTAGTGTGACATATTAATTTATCCCCAAAAAAAGATTCTACCCTAGATTCAAAACTTTGATTTGTCTGGCCTAATCATAATGAATTTTTTGATTATGAATAAATAAGATTTTTGTAACCTTCAATCCTTACTACTATTATAAACGCGTAAGTTGGTATGGATGTTTGTTACACTTTCACGCAAAAACAACTGAATGGATTTTAATGAAACTTAACAATAATATAGCTTATACATCAGAATAACACATAGGCTATAATTTATTCCGATATTGAAATTAGTTAAATATATATAAATAAAAAACCTTTAAACCCATAATTGTTTTACTCCTGCGTGTTGTTTAAACCGACGAGCGTCATTTCCGTTTCATAGGAGTGAAGTTCCGATTTTTCCCACGTTTTTAAAATAACAATTTAATGGTTTCTATGAAACTCAGACAAAAAATAATTACAGAATCGGAAAGATAATTTATTTTGCCACGATACGGTACAATATTTTTTTTATTATAAAATAATCATATTTGTATTTTTTACGATTTTTTTAAGTAAGTCAAAATTGATGCGTTTTTATGATAATGATTTCTAAATTGTCCAGTATGAATTTCTTTTCGCGTTATGAATTGATATACTACACAAAAAAGGTCATACTTTTCTCTTTTAGAATGAGAGATTCAAAAAATAAAATAGCAAAAACTTTTTTTTTACGATTTTTCAAAAATACTCAAATTTTAAATTAAACATTTAATAACTTCGTCGTTTATTAAGATAATCGCGCGAAACCTTTTTTCCTTGTACAGACAAATAGTTTTTGTAATCTGTACAAAGATTGAAAAAATTGCTTTAGAATTAGGGATTTGTAAAACAAATTTGTGTTTTTCGTGTAATACCGTTTTTTCAAGAATTAAACTATGTAGTATTTTTATTATATTTTATTGAAAAATGATCGTTGTTTACAATCGATGTGTGAAACATCAACGTAAATATTAAGCCCTCAAAAGTAATGAAAACTAAAAAAAACATTGCTTGATTTTGAGTGTTTTGCGCATGCGCGAGAGAATCAGCGAAGGTCACTCTGTTCATGGTTCTGTTTAGAAATGGGAAGGGAGTGATGAAAGATTACAGGAGTTTCCCTATTTTATGCTCATTCATCGCTTAAGTTTTTTGCTATGAGCTGAAGCGGATTCCTTTAAAATAGTTACAAAATTTTGAAATTTTGAAAATTTCTCTTCTTTTTGTTTATTTTCTTACATAAAACTATTTTTTAAGAAAATGTACATTTTCCTTTCCAGGGGCTGAAAAAATTTAACGAAAAAATTGCTAAAAATATCAATTATAATTTATTTATTCGTCATAATTAAATTCTTCATTTAATTTCATTCTTTTTGATTACATTTTTTTATTTAATCGCATTCAATATGTAATTATATTTATTGTCTGACTGATTAGCAATTAATTACTTGGTTAAACATTCAGTTGTAGCTCTGGCAAAACTTTGCAGTTTATTTCCTGTGTTATTGAAATTTTGTCTTTTCTATCTGTGTAATACTATTATTTTAATTAATCCTCTTACCAATATTACAAACGCGAAAGAAAGTTTGTATGTATGGATGTTTATTACTCTTTCACGCAAAAACAACTGAATGGATTTTAATGTAACTTTTCAATCTTTATAGATTATAGCCTATGCTTTATAATCAGTATAATGCATAGGCTATAATCTATAAAGATACTGTGTGAAGTGCCCAAAATATAACGATAAATGTCAAGTAAGTACTAAAAAATTCTGCCATTTGTAAGCAATTCTGGCATGCGCTGCAAAAACCGTTAGAGTTACTCGTATATAATCAGGTATACAAAAAGCCCGCGACAGCATATATCTATCTTTTATGTGTAAGCCATTGTCGCCAAAATAGTGAACCATAAATACAGTAAAATTTGATAATTTATTTTTATGCACGTTATTTTTTCTATGCATGTTTGGTAGTAACAAATTCATCCTTACATCAAAATAAATAATTTTACCATTTCTGATATTTAAAGTAGATAAGCTTTCTCTTTCACACTACATCATTCTAAACTATGGTCCAAATTTCAAGTCTCTAGCTCATCGGGTAGTAAGTTTAAAATCAATTACAAAATTCAACCCGGATAGACATACAAGAAAGCAAGTTAATAAAAACATGGTAATATAAAGTGTCAATCGTATTATCACCTTTTAAACATATTGCTATATTTTAAATTCTCATCAACATTTTTAAACGTATTGCTTCATAAAAAAATATTTAGCAGTTAGAACATAAATGCTTTTTTCACATGCACAAGTCTTTTTTTTATTTCTATTTTCAGAAAAATGTTTATATTATGGTAAGAATTTGCTGATACAATCAACCTTCCCTTTCTCACATAAAGAACGCTTCTTTTTTGATTGTTTTATTTGTATTAACCATGAGTGTATTCACTTTTAGGGTTACGCCTTAATCTTTTAGTCGCTAAATCTGGAATTAGTTGCCAAATCTGGTATTGGTATATGAAAATAGTCGCCAAATCTGAAAATAATATATTACAATTTAAAAAAAAAATAAATACAAAAGAAAAAGTAATATTAACGTATTACATATCTAGATATAAATTTACACTATTTTAAGTGTTCATTGCACAAAATTTGTAACAATGTGATATTTTTGCTGAGCAGAGATCAGCTGAGGAAAGTGTTTTTAAAAATTGACCCACAAGAGTTAAGGGGCATTATAAATAAAAAAAATCATTGTATCAGCTACAGATCTTCAGATTTAAAATTTAACAAACATGGTTTTTTTCCCTTGTTCACCTGAAATATGCGAAAAGCTTTTTTTGTTGTTGTTGTTTAATTTGCAATTCACACAAAATTAACTCATTAAAACTTTTTTATCCTTCAATCTGTATTGTTTAATTTTTCAATTCACCCTTGCGAAGAACGGGTATACTAGCTAGCTGTATATTTATATGAAAGGCAAAAAATTTAATTACCATCTAGTTGTGAAAGGAAGAGTGTTTGTTTCAACTGAAATTTGATTTCTTCCTCCACATTTAATGGATTTTTTTTTTTTTTTTTGCTTACTGATTCCTTATTTTATTTTTATTCATATGATTTGTTGCTATGACTACAGCAGTACTGCTACCATGAGTTATGATTACTATTTTAGATCGAGATAATAGGAAATATATTATTTTTGATTGGTCTGAATTTTTCAATTAATATTACTTTGAGATTCATCATTATTTTTATATATATTATATGATTTTTATCATTAATTCTTTACATATTATATGATTTTCATCAAATATTTTAAGTGTGCCAAATAAACCTAATTTTCTGGCATCGATTTCGGAAGAATAATCTATGATCTCTGTAGTCCAAACTTTTTCCTACGTTAATTTTAGAAGCGGACTTGACTGATCACAAACAAGAGTCTCCCAACTTAATAATGATTTTTAATAACAAAATTTATCAACTTCTATTAAATTACAATTATTATGCACAAAGTACTAAAATTGATTACAAAAATCTTAATGGTTCTCCATAAAAGCGAATGTTTTCGGAGAGTTTAGCTTTGTTTTCTCATGGGGTGTTTTTATTTTTTGGAAGAGTTATTTGGGTTTATTATTCGTTTCACTGAAGAGTGGGGAACTTTTCAGGATTTAAATATATTTTGTAATTGTACTTTTATTGGAATTATTCTTTCAGTATTTTCCATCCACCATTTCTATTTCATCCTTAATTTCGATTCCCTTCCTTAATAATTCATCTGTATGATGATCTGGAATGTTACCAATTTCTATTTTACTCATCAAATGGTCAAAAAATGAATTGCATGCATTTATGTCAATATCAGATTCGTTCAAATATATAGGCAGATTTTTTTTCACTGACACTATTCAGAGTCGCCTGTAGCTCTATCTAACCACCGCAATAGAAGATTGGTATGGTGACTAATGATGACATGGGAAGCAGATTACGAGACGGAAAAAAAATTAGTTCTAAAAACCACCGATAGGGTTATTTAAGCCGTTGCTGTCACTTATCAAACGTACAATTTATATATATAAAAGATGGGCTTGAAAGCAAATTTTTTATATGCGACAACCATGACAGTAATTTGGGCTATAAAACATGCAGACAACTGTGACAAAATAAGCGTATTTTTTATAGCTGACACTATTCAGAGGTACCTGTGCCTCGATCTAACAAACTAAATTGCACCAAACTGTGTATAGAAACTAAAAATAACAAAAAGCAAGATTTCGAGTAAAAAAAATATTAGTTTTAAAAATTGCCGATAGGGGTATTCATGGCGCTGATATAGCACACCAAACCAAAAATTTACATAAAAAACGGATATGAAAGCAAAATCTTTTGGAGACAAAACAAAACCCACACCAAGAGGAAGATAAAAGATAAGGGAAGATTCTAGGAAGATAAAAGATTCATCACTGAAATTATTATTTAAATACTCTACGTTAGCCGTAGAAAGAAAAGAAAGACTTAATTCACTTTCCACCCAGGCAGCTAAATATATTTGCTGATTATCTGTTTGGCTTTCAAACTTACTGGTATGATTAGTTCCGTCCCTTTTACTTTTTGGGAAGTTGTAGATAATGTATTTCTGTTGCGCTTTTTTCCATGTGAAAGAGTTTTATGATATTTGGAAAAACACAGAGATCACTTTGAATGATTTTTTGGTCAATATTCATTTTATGAATATTCTGAAACATATAAAGCATAATGAAAAACATTTTACACAATTCTTTTTTAAATCTAACATCCATATTTTTATATTGAATAAAACTTTTAACCCAGGAGAGGTCGCGCGAGGCGCACAGAATTTCCCCAAGTTCACGAAATCTTAAGTTCTGGGAAATGTGTTTATTTTGTATCAGTGAACTTGACAGTATATCCTCCTATATGATAGTCTTTAAGGAAACTAAAATGTATTTATCAAGTACCTGCCTCTTTTTTGGGAATGAAAACATTTTTTTTTTGCAATCTTAAGGTGCTTGTTTTGACCGAGTCCCCGCACGATCCCTTTTGTTCCAAAATAGTTTCCATGAACAGGCTACATTTTCCCCCTATGAACAACTTAGTGGTTTTGATTGCTGTGTTGTCCGACTTATTATGGATTATAAATGTAAATGAGAAGAATATAAAAAAAGAAATGGGCATCTGTGATCTCTACTGAAGGAAGTTGAAACTGATCAATCAAGAGAAAAACCTGCTGAAATAATGCATATTAATCATGATACTGTAAGTAAATTTCAGAAAAGCGAGGAACATGAAACGAAAAGAAGATTTTCAATTGCTACTTCCAGGACACCCTCAAGAAAAAAATGTAGCCATAAGTGTACCGCACTTCGCCTTGTCAAAAATACACGTAAGAAAAAGTTAACAAGAGATATTTGTCGATCATCAAAGAACTGCAAAACGTGAACAAAATATGACAGTTTTGCTTGCAAATAACATTCCTGTGATGTTAGCGAAAAGTGTCTGTGATTTGTGTCCTTTATTATCGTCACGCACACATTTGAAACTTTTTAGTACATGATCTTCTCAATTATGAAGATTGAAAGTCGTAAAGAATCTAATTTTTTCAAGTCAAAATCCTGAAATTATGTCCGTAATAATTATAGAAATCGGTCACCCCGAATGACCATTAAAGTTATTATCCAGTGTGCGCCTGTTGCCGGGCTAAGACATTTTACATTCTTTTCCATTATTTAACATTAAATCTATATGCTAATTCTGTTAGGCCTAAAATTACAGCTCGTTTAAAACTATTTATAATACGAGCATTCATTTAAAAAAATCATTTTAAAGTTTTGTATACTTTGTCATCCACTTGGTTTTAATCTCCTTATTACTTGATTATATATCGAGAATAATGTTTTATTTTTTAAAAAATAAACTCTTGCGAAAAGAGTGGGTACTTTAGCCAGTATACTTATAAATGTACCATTTCTGCACAATGTATTTTTTAATTTATAAAAAAAAAAAATAAGTACAAGTTTAATAAATATTAGTGACTTCCATGGGTTTGTCTTGCAGAGCAAAGTTTGTCAAAGGAAGGATTAATATTAGGAATTGACATTCTGAGATATTTTTTCTATATTTAGCATAGATCTGTATTTTGTCTTCAACGTAGCCACCACAGAAAATCCAGTTTCACAAAGGTATGATGTTGAAAATAGTAATAGTATACGAAATACTTTTGTTTCAGTGCAGAAAATTCCTCATGTACCTCTACCAAAAATTGAAAGAGTGATTTATTACAAAATGGCCTTTTAATTTCGCCACTGGATGTGAAATCTCTGAAGATTTCTTTCTCGGCAGTCCTTCTGGGGTATTTTGAAACGGATCTCTAACCCACTCATAACTCGCTCTCAAGTTGGCCTCAGCAAAAAAAAAAAAAATATTTTATTAAATTCTTTCCCAACATGGCTAAATGTTATTCAATGGTTTTAAAAACAACTTCCACGTGTTGTCTTTCCGCGTTGTAAGTGTTAACACATTTATCCCCATTTTCAAACATTTCTGGGTTTTTTTTTTTTTTTTTTTGCTTTACATTTTGGCTCCATAGTTTTAATTTTCTACAAAAAGCATCGATTTTATCACTCGTGTCAAACATATGCACATTTCATCCTTAAATTGAAGATTCAAGATATTTGTCGAATATTTTGAGCATGTAGCTCAACTTCCTCACAAATAAACTATCTCGAAATTTCTCAGCTTCTCGGTAGGTTTTTTTCTTCTAGAAAAATGGCATTTTCATTTCTAAATTCATATACACGTTGCAAAAATTTCCCAAGTGATAACTATCTTGACTCGCAATGACATAGCAACGACGAATGTACTGCACCCATGTCTTTGTAAAGTCCAGAGAAGATTCTTGATTTTAGGGATCTCATTTTTATGTAATTTACTCCAGTCACAACTCTGTCTTTAGCACAATATTCAGACAAGGATTTATTTCTTCGGAAGCCAGAGCTTCTCTGTGGTTCATGCAATGTGGCCAGATGCACAATGGAAATTTTTGTTTCACAAGTGCTTGTATACTTTGAAATCTTCCAGAATTCTACAAGCACCATCAGGGCATAATCCGACACAATTTTTCCACACTATATTTGCCTCGTTTTTAAAATCATTAAAATATCAAATAATGCTATTGCTGTTACTTTGAGTTTTATTGGTTTACAAAAAATTAGTTCTTCTACTGACATACCATCCCAAAATCAAACATACGCAATGAAATGAGCATCTTTATTGTTATCTGTTCCCTCGTCAAACTGAACTGAAAGCAATTTATCACGCACCTTACCGAAAAGCTGTTGTATGCTCTACATCAGGGTTGGGCAGACTTTTCCAGGGTGCGGGCTACTTCTAATTTTTTCAAGGAGCTGCGGTCCACCCAGTGTCATTGGCGCACACAAGGGAGGAGGAGGGGTCTACGGATCCGGACCTCCCTCATAACCCTTCATTTTTTTCCGATTCATTATAGCCCCATATAAATAGTATGTAAAATTTAATTAAGTATTTGTATTAGTAATATTTTTATTTATTATTGTTAATTATGTTTTCAGTAATTTATTTTTTGCTGTTTTTTGTTCCTGACAATCGACAAAAGCAAAGAAATATGTTTGGTTGCGTATTAGGATATGATACACGAGAATGCTAGACCTTCAAAAACCTCTCGCTTTCCCTTTAAAAATCCCTGAGTACGTTACTGCCCAATGTCGTAGGTGTGGAGAGGCAAGGAAAAGGTCATTATTATAACTTAATATTAAGAGAGTACGGAATATATGTACTTACCTACAGAACTAAAATAAAAGAACACTTTTAAAACCGCATTTAAAGCAAAACGCAAGATACAAACCTAATAATAATAATAGCCCCAAATATAATTATATCAAATGATACATTTATTATGAAACACTTCAAAATACATTAAATAAATAAAACATTTTTATCTAAAGTTAGTTTTTGTTGTTATAGTCAGTAGAAGGCTTAGTCTGCGTACTGTCAGCCAATCTTGAATTTTCCATATATAATTACTAACTGGTAAAAGTTTTAGGTGCGGTCACCTCAAAATGTCTTGGCGGTCCACCGGTCGATTGCGATCGACCCAATGCCCACCCCGGCTCTACATCTTCAACTGTATCATTAATTCGACGGGCAACAGTATCCTTTGATAAAGGTATGGACTTCAACTCTTTGGCAAAATTGTCTCCAAACATAGTTTCTACGATATCAATTTTTGCAGGCAAAATAATCTCTTCACCAATAGTGTGAGGCTTTTTACATCTGTATGACACTTTTTAAGAAGCATGTAAAGCTTTTTTCATTTAATCTTTTTTAAAAAATATTTTTTTGTTTTGTTTTTATATGATTTTAATTTTAATTCAAAGAACTCTCGAGGTTTGTGTTGAAGTGTTAGATCAATGAAGAGTTGACAATGAAGCGTTTTTAAATGTCTTTCAAGTTTATTAAGCTTCATTCTGTCTACTTCCAATATATTTTTGAGCAAATAACACACAGCATTTTCTTCCCTATTTACTTCAGTAATCCAAATTTAAGTATCCTTGAGAATATTTCCTTGATTTCATTTTCGAATCTATGCACGTCTGGGCACTTGTTGATGCTTTATTAATGTCGAATTTTTGTTTACAATAAAATTGATCCATGAATATATTTTAACCTACTACCGTAAATACTTAATACCATGAATTACAACTAACGCGTGCGCGCAAATTATGAAATGTACATTCAAGATAGATTCGATGGCTGTAGAAGTATCGACTCAACGAAGACTGACTTAAATTGTACGAGCATTTATACATATTTTGCGCAGACATCCCATAGGTTATTCAGACTTACCCAGACGTTCACGAGAATTGCCCGATGTGATGGATATGATAGAGAGCAACATAGACTAGACTATTTTTCTAACGACATTTGTACTTTAACAAATAGATGTTGGAGGAAATAAATCTTTAGTTAAATATCATTTTGCAATCTGTTCCAATTTAAAAATTAGAGAAAGGAAAAATAACATAATAATAATACTTTACTTAAAAGTAATTTGCTTAATATATATATTACTTAAAAGTAAACAAATACAAAATTTAATACATATTTTGTTAATGTGTGCGGTTTATAATTAAGATCGTATTGAAGCTTTAGCGCCAAATTGCGATATTACTGCATTCAATATATTATTATTATATAAGAGGGGCGCGATAAAAATTATGATTGAAAATTTGGTTACACACCAATAGTGAAACTTTGAGAAACAGTGACCTAACTCAAACGCGGGCAAGTTTCGTGTATGACAAATTAAATATGATAAATTAGATATGATCAGAACACATCTAAGGTTAAATTTTAATTCAAAAATTAATCCTTATGGAAATTCTACCTTAAAAACTGTTTAAAAATATTATATATTTTCTGTTTAATTCATTGCTTTTTTTAATTTAAAATAATTAAATGCTTAGAATATTTTAGAAAACGAAACATTACGATAATTTAAAATAATTCTCGTTGTCTATTTCTTTCAAATATGACCATAATTAACATTTGTGTTATTATAAATATATTGTTACAGTAATTATGTCTATAAACTTTTCATTTATATCATAGCTTCTTTTTTTGGAAGAGTCTCTAATTCTAAGCTATTAAACTATTAGAATACGAATCCTTGGCTCCAGGTTCCA